>JAMKCH010016137.1:0-24238 GCA_023653785.1 Ophioderma brevispina
AGGTCCCACAGTATTGTGGAGTATGTCAAGATAAAGTGAGTCAAGAGTCGGGTAATTCGGACCATTTTGGAATGATTTGGGTGAGTTTATAAATTGGAAACCTTAAAGGTTGTTAAAAATGACAGATCTTGGCATGACTTCGGGTTCGTTAAAGTTAACAACAGAAGTGAATGTACAAAGCAACCCGAAGTCATGCTCAGCAGGACTACATATGTAATCTGATAATCTGACATTCTAGAATCCAGCCAGAAAATGGTCAAATTGGGCAGCTTGTAATTTGCCGCGTACAGGTGATATGAATTTCTAATACTTTGCATGTGAAAGATTTAAAAATATTGAAAATTTATGGGAACCAGTAAGTGTTTTGTATTTTTGTTTTCTGTTAAATTACTGGGAAAGAATTTAGTGTTGTGCCCAAGGGGGTGAAGCCCATTCAAAACCAGTCGTCCGTGCTGGGCGCTGAGATTTTGAATATTGCACGGAATAATTATTAGTTTGGGTTCTTGTATACACACATAATGTCAATTCGATACAAACAATCCGACAAAATATCAGTTGTTGGATGTTGGGTGCTATTGGGTGGTTAAATTTTGTCCTACCCATGGCCACACAACGAATGAAATGAACGTCAGTCGTCTTGATTTAAATAAACCGCCTCAATGAATACATCTTTTCACCTAAGCGCGCATTGCATTATGAGAAAAAAAGAGTATCTGAGCACAATGATCCAGGTGCACTATTATTACACCTGGCCACCTCTAACACATACATCAATTTGTATCACTACCGATTAGTGTATATGCAAAGCGGCACCCACAGTATGTGGAAGAAGCGGAGGCAGCCATTGCTTTCTAAAACTGCATATTCTTCAAAAGCGTGCACTGAGAGCAGTGAGCAATAGTGAATACAGAAGTGCATCTAATCCTTTATTTGTTAAATACAATCAACTAAAAATAATGAATTTGTGTAAACTTAATATTGGTTCATTCATGTACAAATGTAGCAATAACCTGTTACCCTCCACATTTGACAACATGTTTGTGACAAATGCTGAAAACCACACTTATCCTACAAGACATGCTTCAGACTTTCAGATACATAATATTAAACTTGAATTTAGTGGTAAATCTATATCTTACCTTGGCGTTAAACAATGGAACACCATTTCACCTAATGTCAAAAACTCAAAAAATCTTCATTCTTTTAAACTTAATTATAAAAAGTCACTCATATCAAACTATAAACAAATAGAATTAGAGTCTGGGACTTGACAGGCCATAGGCTTATTCTCCAGTACTCTTCCACATTACACTACATGTTTATATACAATTACATTATTTACTATGTATGTGATACGTTTATATTGATGTATGATTGTGGATAGAAATAAATGTTATGTTATGTTTCTATTGTTGGTACTCTATGTTTTCTTTGTGGTCGGCAAAACATGCGAGACGATGAATTTCTAAAGATGACGTAACGTTTTGCCTCTCTATCTATATAGAACCTCTTTGGTTGTGCCCCACCCGCGCCCTCAGTGGCAGCGCCAGGGGGTATCATGCCGCACACTTTTTTCTCCCCCCCCCCCCCCCCAGTTCTGCTAAGCATAACTTCAATATGTCTTTTAAATGTTGTCATTAACGGGTCATGTGAAGTTGTGCAAACCATAGGCTTTAGATTTTCCCTGTTACCAGCATGTGAACAGGTCTCATTTCAAAACGAGCCAACCTATGGCACCCTGCCAGGACGAACAAAAAATTATCAAAAGCAATTCAGGAATGAGGTGATATATTCGTCCCAATCTTCCAAACAGGCCAATCGACCAAAGTTCACATTCGAGATTCGGCGATTGAAATGTTCAGAGAATCATGAAACTTTGCTATCTAAAATTGAAAAAACATTTTAGGGAAAATTATTTATGTGTATATAGTGGACATGAACCGTTAATTTTGAGCACGATTTCAATTCAAGTGTCCCTTTGTTTTCATTGTCAATTTAATTATAAGTGATTGGTCTGTTTGTAAAACACTAAAAAAGTTCCTCTGTTTCTATGTCAATGGAGACGAATGCGAAGTGGCCTGTTTGGCGTCTGCTCAAAGAGAGTACGATTCGATCAGCCTCAGACGGTGGTAGTTTTTTGAAACATGTTAAATTTAAACATACTTTTGGCCTGCTGAGGGAGCTATAAATTGACTACGCTTTTGTATGATTTTCTATAATAGCCGTCATCATCTCTTAGGCAAAAAATAACCAAAAGCATTAGAAAAGAGGACTGACGGACGTTCTATTTTTTTTTAATTTAAATTAGAATTGATTTAATCAAATTTAATACTTTAATGTAAAATATATATATTGCAAGCTTAAATATATGGAATTTGAATGGGAAACCTGTAAAAAGCTGTATTTTACTGGGGTTTGTTAGACAGAATTGCTTGCCATTAATTTTCTGTAAAAGGTATAGGCCAATAGTATTAGTTTTAACCTGGAATTTTGGTAACCAAGCTGGATTTTTCTCAGGCTAGGTCCAGGAATATGTGTAGAATCACTGATAAAAAGTCCCCGAAAAATCCCCTGGTGGCATTCTTCAAAATCCAAGATTTTTTTTAAATTGTGAAATTAATGCAGTTTTGCATTAATTTCCAAACCATACCAAGCTAGAATCAAAAATAAGGTATCCAAAAATATGTTTGAGGTATAAGTATTACATATAAAAAAACTATAAAGGTCATTAACCTTTTGCAAGATATCCAAAATCCAAATGTACCCAATTTGCTCTCCTTTCGAATCCGTATATGTGGATATGGAAAAATGAAATGGTCTATTTTAGATAAATTAAATTAGGCAACAGGGAGGAGAATCATACAATTTGGTTGATACTTCTAACTACCCAGTAAACTTAACTATGCTCAAACGGCAAGTTGTTTCTAAATTTGGTGGGAAGGAAATTGTATCAGTTGGTTGATCCAGTCGATGCATCAAAAACTGAAGAAAAGACGTTGTCTATTTAAGCACAAGTGAGAACGTAAACTTTCCAGTAAAAAAGAATCAGAGAGTACCGAGTTAAAGTTGTGTGGAAAAGAGTAATGTCTATTATTTAAAAAAATAGAAAATTGTTAGATATGTGATAGAAGATTATGTGACTTGAAGTAAACAGGCACCTAATAATAAAAATCTATTTCAATTAGGCCCATATAAAAGGAGCGAGTGGCGAGTTGTAAATAGTACCACAGTTCATTACAAATCGTAAGATCGCGTGGGACTAATAAGATAAATTATGGGCCATTGAGGGAGAGCCAGTGTGCTCGTTCGTTCGTGAAGTCCAAAAACACAGTGGACGATTAGTCTCACCGTCCAGGTTGATCAGGCCCATGGGAATCCTCCGGGGACCTAGGACCCTATAGGACCTCAAAGTATCTATGATGTGGTATTGGCCCAGGCTCTCCACACTCGCCCCGCCCGGTGATGAATGATTGAAAGCACCACACCGAATCAGCGGCTTTTGTTCGGCCAATGCCATCTCTGAGTCTGCAGAGGTCGACCCATGCCCTCCCATAGTTCACAGCACCCACCAAAGTCACAGCCCCAGGCTTACAAGATGCAATGTCTACAAAACTGCTTAGTCCATGCAGAGGACGTCCACCTCTGAGATCATCTGTCATCAGGTAATCGATCCAGGATGCTCGACAGGGACACCGCCGCCGAAGGCATCATGGGCTGGACAGCAAAGCAATTCTGTGGAACTCTCTGATACCCGAAGGGTGTTGGTACTAAGCCACCAGATCATCACACCCTCTTGGCTGAGCTTGATCATCTGAAAGTCCCTCCATAAGGGTTTCAGGAGCTTATGCCAGATAGAACGGCAGGTATATTCTAAGGGGTCACCCAAAGGCAAAACCACTAACAAACAAGTATCGTCATTCAGAACGACATCAATCCTGTGTGAGTGCAAACCGAGACTCCAAAGGTGCAGCACACTCACCCAAGCCGAGCATGCCAAAGAACGCCGTTGTATGCAAAGCGCCGAACGACGCACCCCACCCCAGCACCCGCGAGCCCCCTGAGGAGGAGGAGACCAATACGAGGCCGCGTCTTGGTAGCGGCTGCCTTGGGGTGTTAATTGAAACTAAGGCTGTTGTCCATCATGACGCCAAAACACCCTGGTGCTCCAGGCCATGCGGCCAGCCCATCTCCACTCATCTAGATCGATGTTAAGTTTTCTTTTGCGCACGACTTGCAAGGTGAAAAATTGAGCTGACGGCTCTGAGCCTGCCGAGTTTAGTTCAAGCACCATCGGTGGAATTATTGACCCACAGTGATCAGGTTCCCTCTGCAGCACTACCTCTAAGGCCCAAAGAACCAGCAGCCATTCAAGTTGCCGTACGTTTGGGCAGGAGCATTGCAAACAATACTCCCTTTGGAACATCTGAGATGCAAATGTTGAAAAGAATGGCGCTAGGACAGAACCACGAGGGACACCGCCCCGAAGTGAGGTGCCCTTCACTGCACTGCCCACCTGATGTCTCCAGGACGAAAGAAGATCCCTCCCGGCTCTGAGCACATCAGGAACCTGACAGGCCCGACATCAGGGAAGACCCGGAGCAGCCTGAGGCAGAGGATCGTGATGCAGACTATACCCACAGTTAGGTCTGATGAACAGGGCCGTACGCAGGATTTTTTTTTTTTTTGGGGGGGGAGCTTTTTTTGGGTAAAAATAAAAGTGGATTTACCTAACCCCCATATAATGCTCCTTTTGGATTATCTTATTCACCAAAAAGTGGCTTTCTTGTCAAAATTTTGGACCTTTTTATTACAAAATTCAGCAGCAGAAAGTGACCTTTTGCCCCCGTTTGTGGAATTTGCGTTCCTCACTGCGTAAAGGCTGTCTATGGAGACTGCTCCAACCTCCACAGTCTCTTATGGAAAGACTGTTTCTCGAATGTGTGGTAACTACGAAACGTGATTGTTGGACCGTACGCAGTGCCAAAATGGCGCGGGATCCCAAGCACGGCCGTGGGAACGTGATTGACCGGTGTTCTATGTTAGGAAAAACAGCCAATCAACTAGAGGCAACTGTGACAGCGTTTTTTGATTGGGTATAAACTCACACCCTATCAAAAATTGTCTTTGTTTTTAAAAAAAAAGCATGAGTTTTAATGAAAAAACATTAAATAATTTGAAACCATAACGCATTGTTTTTTACCGCATACACTGTTACATGGTGACGGCGGCAAACTTGGAATATTCCTTACTCATTTTTGGGATAACCAAGTAACATTTTTTTAATATTTTTATTCTTTACAGTGTTTTGACCCCATATAAATGTGGTGTTTGATTGGGTATAAATCCTTAATGGTGCAAGTTGAAACTAAGGCTGTGGTCCATCATGACGCCAAAACAACCTGGTGCCAGGCCATGCGGCAGCCCATCTCCCATGCATTGCTAGAGCGATGGTAAAGTTTCTTTTTGCGCACCGACTGCAAGGTGAAAAATTGAGCTGACGGCTCTGAGCCTGCCGAGTTTCAACACATCAGTGGAATAATTGACCCACAGTGATCAGGTCCCTCTGCAGCACTACCTCTAAGGCCCCAAAGAACCAGCAGCCATTCCAAGTGCCGTATCGTTTGGCCTAGGGCATGCAAACAATCTCCTTTGGCCACATCTGAGAGCAAAGTTGGAAAAGACTGGGCGTAGGACGAACCCACGAGGGACACCCCACGAAGAGTAGGTGCCCTCCAATTGCACTGCCCACCTGAGGTCCCAGACGAAGAGTCCATACCGGAGAGAGCAGCATCATGAACCTTGACAGGCCCGACCCATCAGGGACGACCCTGAGCAGCCAGGCAGATCTTGATGCCAGACTATACACAGCAGTTAGGTCTAGAACAGGGCCGTACGCAGGGGATTTTTTGGGGGGGAGCTTGTTTTTGGTAAAAGTGGACCCTACCCCATAATGCTCCTTTTGGATATATCTTATCACCAAAAAGGGGCTTTCTGTCAAAATTTGGGACCTTTTCATTCAAAATCAGCAGAAAGTGGACTTTGCCCCGTTTGTGAATATTTGCGTTCCACCACTGCGTAAAGGCGATCTATGGAGACTGGTCCAAACCTCACAGTCTCTTATGGAAGACTGTCTCGAATTGTGTGGTATTTGCAACGTGATTGTTGGACCGTACGCAGGCCAAAATTGGCGCGGGATCCCAAGCACGGCCGTGGGAACGTGATTGACCGGTGTTCTATGTTAGGAACAAAAAAAACAGCCAAACGCTAGAGGCACTGTGACATAGCGTTTTTGATTGGTGTAATCCACCCCTATCAAAAATGGTCTTGTTCCTGTGGAAAATCAATGAAAAAATAATTAATTTGAAACCAAACGCATTATGTTTTTACCGCATACACTGTTACTATGGTGACGGCGGCAAAAATTGGAATATTCCTTAATCATTTTTGGGAGAACCAAGTAACATTTTTAATATTTTTTTCTTACATTGTTCTTATTTTGACCCCATATAATGGTGTGGTGTTGTTGATGGGGATAAATCCCCTTTAATTGGTGCACGTGGTGAAAGGCAAGCTCTCTATATTTGCGATATAGGTCCGAGAAGATGTGAAAGAAAGAGGAGACTCTGATTTACTCTGATTAAATGTGGATTCTTTATATTTTCTTATACTTATTTTTCTTGTCACATCTGAATATCATTATGTTCAATTTTAATGTTTTTATTTTTTTCTTAAATTTAATGTTATTTTGGGATTCGTTCCAATTAACATAAAACAGTACTATAGTTACGTTCTTAACATTTTTTTCTGAACACTTGCGGCTTCAAACGTTTCTGCAATATAAAAATGGCGGCCATTTGGGCGCCATCTCCATTTTTAATATTGAGTACTTGAAAGCGTTTGAAAACTCCTTGGTTAGTTTTAATAGATCCCCATACTCAAAAACTGGTTGGAGATGTTTGTTTTGTTTTACATGTTATAAGTGTTCCAAAAATATATAAACATATTTTTTATAAAAAGGCCATTTTGGACGCCATCTTGGATTAGGAAAAGAAAATGCCACCAGGGGATTTGCGGGGACTTTTTGTCACTGATAGTACACATGTTCCAGCACCCTATACTGAAAAAATCAGCTTGTTACCACCAATGTCCACCTATTTGGATAGGAGCTAATACTACGGACTATGTATAGTTTTTTCCTGTAAATCATAGTACTTATTGTTATAATTTTAATTTAAAAAAAAAAAAAAAAAAAAAAAAAAAAAAAAAAAATCGAATAAAAAGATCCTGTTGTAGTCGTTTTTTTCGCCTGGGTAATTGGACAAAAACATTACAGTAATTGTGTAATTTCCAAATTGCAGCATCGGCCTACAATGTGTAAGTCCACTAAGGACCCTCCAAAGTGTAGTCTAGTTTTTTTTTTACAAACCTGGGAATTATTGGACATAATAACGTCCAAAACGTTAAGTGGAAGAAGTTGTGATGTATCTGTTTATTGATTGAAGGTGTCTTTGATACGTTTTGCAGAGTAAAAGGAATCAAAGTTCACTATTTTATCAAGAAGAAAAGCTTATCTTACTATCAAGTTCATTGATAGTTCGTTAATTTTACGAGGCGTTTAGGACGAAAATCATTTTTATTCTAATAACGTAAACCATAGGAAGAGTTTATTGGCAATTTTTTAAAAAGTGTTTTTTTTTTTTTTTTTTTTTTTTAAATTTTAAAAACAAACGACTTCGGAGAGTCTTAATGGTACAATTTGAAATGAAATGACATTCCCCCAATGGATATTTTATTTTTGTCCACAAACAAACTATGCGTATGTTTTAACCTTGGAGTCACGGCCCGTACAGTATAGTTGAAAATTTCTATGAGTGAAATACAAACATTTTGATGTTAAGATGGTAGTTTGCCGGCATTTCTACTGCGTATGCCTTCAATGGTTAATTAATTGTTTTTCACAGACTTCTGACGTTTAATTCAATGCAAATTGCCAAATTCTGATTATCAAAGTAGAGTATTTATTGAAAAGCAGAATATTTTCTAGATTAAAAATCTTCTTATTGGAATTGAACGGAAAATAATTCCTCTATATACTCAATTAAAATGAAGTGTAATCGGGTGATATTCCATTATATTGAGTAATTTCAATGAGTACATCTATTACTTAAAATGTTTCAGGTTATTTGAATTGGAATGGCTGAATGGCATAATATTTTTTACATGCACTGCAAAAACTAGGGTGGTTAAAATTATCAACACCGCGGTGTTCTAGGAGGATAACACCAAAAGGAGGTCCAAAATTCAACTTTGGTGTATTTTACACTCTATTGTGGTGTTTAACACCAAATTGTGTTAAAAGACACAAAGGTGTTGAATTTTGACACCCTTTGGTGTGGTCCTCATAGAACACCGGCAGTGTTGTTTAAACAATCGGTTTTTGCAGTGGTGTACTCAAAATAATATACTTTATTGCGCTTATTTAGTAAGTTCACTTGGGAAATCATCAAGTTAGTTTAATTATTAATCAAACTAAATGATGAAACTCAAAAATGATTGTCATAGGTTGTGGGGAGGAAGGGAAATATAGCAAAAGAAGAAAGAGGAAAAAGAAAAAGATTTTGAGGTAGGTGGTACAGTTTTATATATCATTATTGATCTTAATTTGGCGTAAAGTATCATGTAAATTTTATTCATGTTAAGCCTATTAGTCTAGTGGGTTAGAAGGGGTGTTCGTGCACCCCTGAAATTAACTTCTAATCAATTTCACTATATCAGAAAAAAATGCGTTGAAAACGATTAGCTATGTTAAAAAAATCAAAGTGTCCCACGTATCATTTTTATGCAAATTTATGCAAATTAGTATCGCCATTACAGAAAAATACCATTTTCGATATATCTCATCCAACACTGTTGATAAATGAACAAATGAGGTGACTGGGCCTATGTTTCGAGGGTCAAAGATCAAGATGGAACCATTTTAAAAATTACCAGATGTCCCCATGATGACGTAATATGCAAATTAGGGTCGCCATTAGCTAAAAATAGAATTTTCGATATATCTCAACCAATACTGTTGATAAATGAACAAATAAGATGACTGGACCTATGTTTTGAGGGTCAAAGATCAAGATGGAACCGTTTTGAAAATTACCAGATCTTTCCATGATGACATAATATGCAAATTAGGGTCGCCATTAGCTAAAAATCCATATTTAGGTATATCTTGGCAAATATTCCACATACCTGCCCATACCTAAAAAAGTTACAGCCCGTCGTACACGTCGGATGTCTGGTCACTGAGCTCTGAAAATGCACAGGATTTGAACGACATTTGAAGCCTATTTTCCATCTTTACTTGTCTATATGCCTCTGAAAAGGAACAGGGACGATATTAGTTGTTCTGAATTGTCACCTGAACTCGTAAATTCTTCAAAATAGACTCTACTTTTTTATCAGCTAATATGTCAACGATGGACAGCGTAGCAGATACACTCGCCAATGCACACGCTGTATTACACAGTCACGCGGACAACAGCGGGACAATTGAAACCAGCCATGCACCGCATGCCGACATTACTCAGCTGGCATCCGTTATGGGTAGCATTGATCTGTCTGTAAAAACTGGTTCTCAAAGATGGAAACTCAACTCAATTCTGTACAAGAAACTCTGAAAACCGTAACTTCTGATGTGAATCATCTCAAGGGAGCCGTGGCGATCATTGAGCAAGACCTCAGTGTAGTGAAGACTAATGTCATACCTAAATTGGAACAAGAAATGAAAGGCAAAATAGCAGCTCTCGAGCAAGCCAGGCTTGAAACGGAGTTATATAGTAAGAAGATGAACTTGTTGTTTTTTAACATTCCATCTACAACCGGCATTGGAGAAGAGGATACAGAAGCAACCCTGATATCTCACCTTTTCAAGTCTTGGCTTACCAGGTTTGCATGACATGCAATTCAGCAATGTTCATAGACTCCCTACCAAGTCTCCGCAGATGGATAAAGCCCAACCAATTATTGCCAAATTTATTCGCATGAAAGACAGAAATGTTGTCCTTAATTTTAGACCAACAAATGGCAATAGACTAAGCGTTTCCCCCATCTCCCAACCTCGATGCAGGCAGAGAGAAGGCGTCTGGTTCCCATCAGAAATAAGATGTTAGCAGAGGGAAAGTCCGCAAAGATCAAAGTCAAGGGCACCAAAATCCAGCTGCTAGTCGACAATGCGGTCTATAAGGACTAAGTAAGTCTTGATTAATCCTGCCATGTTTGTCAATAACTGTGTCCTGCTTTTGAACTATTTCCTGCCCGGCTACATTATTCATCTCTACGCAACATGTATTGACTAATCTGCTAATTACCGCTGCAAGAGTGCTATTTCCATTATTTGAACAGTTATGTCACTTGGATTTGTTCCAATCGCTTTTGAACTAACGCGATTTTGCTAAGTTCATTTATATCATTTTTTCATACAAGATAATGGCATCGCAGCTAATTAGTTGAACTGGCATTGAACTTTTGGAGATTTAAATTAGCCATCTGCCTTACATGAAATGTTTCACCGAAAAATTCACTATTTTTCTTCACATAAATTAATGTTTTATTAATGTATGCATATAATATTGTTTTGCATTTTTTATTCTGTAATACTTCCCTATTATCTTATTCTGCCATACCAGGTTATTTGTAGGTGTCCACTTATCCGTTTATTCATCACCCGATTACCACTTGTAACTATTGTGTTATACAGTTAAACCGGAGTGATTGTGGTCGGTGAGCAGTCCACTCTCAGGTTTGATCTTGAGTCTACAATTTGATTTTTGTGTGTGTGTGTGTGTGTGGTGTGTTTATATAATTCAAGGACTGCGAGTGGGTTGGTCACCGGTCGCAGTCAGTTTGGGACTTATCACGTGTACTGTGGAAGAGTGTTTGTGCGTGGTCGTGTGTGTGTGTGTGTGTGTGGTGTGTGTTGTGTGTGTGTGTGTGTGTGTGTGTGTGCGCGTGTGTGTGTATGTGCGAGTGAGTATGTGTGCGTATGTGTTGGTGCGGGAGAGTGCGTGCGTCAATGCGCATGTACGAGTGTGTGTGGTGTTTTCCCATGCATCCACAGTGTCTTTTGTCGCTAAAAATGACCCGTATTGTACTCGATGTACTGCGCTACTTTTTTTTTTTGGTTTGTTGGTATTTGAATTTATACGCATTTGTTGATTTAATATGATCTGTGTACTCAATGTATGTGTGTGTGTGTGTGTGTGCGCGTGTGTGTGTATGTGCGAGTGAGTATGTGTGCGTGTGTGTTGGTGCGGGAGAGTGCGTGCGTCAATGTGTATGTGCGAGTGTGTGTGGTGTGTGTGTGTGGTGTTTTCCCATGCATCCACAGTGTTTTACTTGTCGCTAAAAACTACCTGTGTTGTACTCAATGTACTGCGCTACTTTTTTTTAAGTTTATTGGTTTGCTGGTATTTGAATTTATACGCATATGTTGATTTAATATGATCTGTGTACTCAATGTATTGGGCCACTTTGTACGTTTATTTGCTCTTGGTATTATGAATTGATATGATTTAACATGATCTGTGCACTCATACTGAACCACTCCTTTTGTATCGTTTATTTGCTGTTGGTATTATGAATGATTAGCTACATGGTGTGTTTCCATGGGGTGACGCCCTTTTCTGGCATACTTTTCTGGCGCCCTATGGGTTCGAAAACCTTAACGGAATGGACCACATAAATCGTGTGCTTTTTCCCGTTAAGTTCCGTTGGGGTTTCCGAATTCGTGGGGTGTCGGGGGGTGTGTCGGGGAGGGGTGTCACCTTATGGAAGCACCCAGCTACATGTATGATGATTAAACATGATTTGTGCACACTATGTACTGATCCACTTTTTTGTACGTTTACTTGCTTGTTGGTATTATGATTGATAAGCTAATATGATGATCTTACATGATTTGTGCACACAAAGTATTGAACCAATCTTTTGTATGTTTATTTCCTTGTTGGTATTATGATTGATAAGCTAATATGATGATCTTACATGATTTGTGCACACAAAGTATTGAACCAATCTTTTGTATGTTTATTTGCATGCTGGTATTATGAATTGATATACTTAATGATTTATCATGATCAAATAGTTCTTTCAGATTTTGTGCAATTATGTCTGTAGGTCGAACTGTTTCTAAACCCACATGTTTTCCAAATTCCATTGTGCTCCGCGTGTGGTATGCGTTCCCGTATGTACGCTTGTCTTTTTTTTGTTTTTCATCGATGACCATGCGTTTTTGTGCCTAGCTCATCACACTGAGGAAGTACGCAGTTCGACTCAAGACACACTTATTATTTCTTGCTATTTCGATTTATTTATTCATATAAGTTATTTGTTTTCCTTATTTTTTATATTATTGTGTGTGTGTGTGCGCGTGTGCGACTGCGTGTATGTGCACGTGAGTATGTGTGGGTGTGTGTTCGTTGCGGGAGTAAATGTGCGTCAATGCGTACGGGCGAGTGTGTTCGTGTTTTCCCATGCATTCACAGGGTTCTACTTGTCGCCAGAAATGACCCGAGATGTACTCATGTACTGAGCTACTTTCTTTAATGTTTTATTGGCGGGTTGGTATTATGAATTATATGCACTTAGCGGGAGGCCCGCGCTTCGCGCGGGCTCCCGCTAGCTGAGTGAATGGGAGCGATCACTGAAATAGAAGCGATCACTGAAACTGAAGCGATCCCTGATACTAACGCGACCCCCTCAAACCAACAACTCCCATAATAAATACCCGAGTCGCAACATTCTTAACACTTTTAATAACTCAAGTTCCTTTATTTCCCGTCCTGTAGCTCATGTAGGTACCATTTTCTAAGGAAACGTCAATATATAATCCCGTAAAAAATCTTCTTTTCAAAACAACTCCCTTGTCACAATCCGTAGTTTCCGTCATACCAGAACCACAGCGATAATGCCGTGTTATTGACATTTTAAACCATGTTAGCATAGTCTCTTTTCGAAATAATAAAAACGTTATTATTCATCCCATATATCTTTTTAGTGTTTAACCTTTTTTATCTAAAAAGTACTCCCCATGTGCTAAGCTAACCCGTGTAGTTCCTGTTATAGCCACAATATTTTTCTCACAACTCCTCAAACTCCCATATAGTTACCGTCAACCTGCAGTTTATGACCCTCCTCTGGCTTCTTTCTTCCAGTTTTCTTTCTTTTTCACTGTATCCTCAACATCTCCTCTACAAATTACGTTTTCTCTCTCATTTCCTTTCCCTCAACCATTCTCCCCTATCGCTCACTCTTCTATATGCCTCAACATTTCCCCTCTACAAAGTACGTTTTTCCTCTCATCCGTCACCCAAAAAAAAAAAAAAAAAAAACATTTACCCTACAAAATTACATTTCAACTTGTCTCTAATATTTCCTTCTTTATTTCATTCTCTGCTTTTTGGCCGGTTTGTTTTTTTTTTTTTTCTTTCTTTTCTCTCTCATCTAGCTCTCTGTCCATTATTTTCTCTTGTTTTTCTCCCTCCTCTTTCTGTATGACCATCTCTCCCTCCCTCTTTCTATATCCCTCAAACATTTTCCCTCTACAAATTACGTTTTCTCTCTCATTCCATCTCTCTCTCTCTCTTGACTATCTATACCTCTCCCCTTTCACCCTCTCTCTCTCTATCTCTGTTTTTTTTTTTTTTTTCTCTCTCTCTCTTTCAACATTTCCCCTCTACAAATTAGGCCTACATTTTCTGTCTCATTCGGTCGGTCTCTATGTCGACCACCTATCTTTCTCCTGTATCACTCTCCTCTTTCTCCCTCCCTCTCTCTCTCCTTTCTCTCCAGATCCCCTCTCTCACTCTTTCTCAGTTATGCGGCAGTGTGACTGTGAGTGAAGCCTTTCTGAAGGGAACGTCGCATGTTTGGATTCGCGAGTGTACTGGAATAGTTCGCTGACTTGTGGATGAGTTTCGTGGAACTTTTGCATTTTAGCCGAGAGAGCTGTATCGCCAAGATGAGCCTTTTTGTGCATGCTGTGTCTAATGTGCATAATTTATTAAAAATGTATTTTTATGCACATGTATTACAATTTTAATTATTATTTGTGATGCCATTTGATTATTTTAGGTGTGGACACCTCTTTTCAAAGGGGGTGCTAATGTGAGAGGATTTTGTTAAATGTTAAAATGGAAATTGATTATTAATTTTGGTCTGGCAACCCTGAGGGGATTGACCGATGATAAAATAGAAAGTGCCGGTTACGTAATTTTGGACTGGCAACCTTTTATTGTTTTGGGAGTTTTCATGTAAAAAAGGGGTCAAAATGCTTAGAATGCACTTGAAACCACGCGAAAAAGGGGGTATTTTTTTGACTTGGGAACGATCATGCGTTACGCCTTTGAATAGGAAGTGACACCACCGGGCTTTCTCAAGTCCACATCATTTACTGATTCCAATATGATCGACGAGTGGTCCTCCTCGGCGACCAATACTCGTTTCCCTGATCACGTACATGTACTTCATTCCTATATAAGGAGACGGTGACCTGGTCTTACGATATGGTGAAGAAGACCTTGGCCTAGGATATGAAGATGAATATCGCTGTTGGGAGCGAGGAGATGAAAATGAATCTTGTCTATATGGAGAATTTGAACTACGATATTGCAAACGCGAATCACCACGTACATATGTAGGTGATGGTGACCTATTTGATCTATACTGTCTATCACTCTCCCTAGCATTTGGACGTCCATACGACCTGGACATATACCTAGAATCATAATATTGATCATCCCTTCTCGAGTATCTATCACGAGGGGGTGACCTGTATGGCGAATAAGACCTATTACTGGTATTATATGGTTTTTCATTCCCATGAAATTGTTGACTCTTTTGAATAGAATTCACACTACTCGTGGACCTATTCTCATCAGAAGCGTGAGCACCCAAGCCTACATCAGAATTTGTAACTTTGTCCAACTTTGCAGTAAGTGCTGCCATCTGTGAAACTAATGATTCAATATTTTAGAAGTGCATTATTTTCACTACGTGTATGTACGAGATTAACAGTATCAGAAGAAAATTGAGGTTGCTGTTGTTCACTTGATTTTTTAGCAAACTCTAACCTACGGGCAATCTCTACAGCTTCACCTACAGTTGTCGGTCCATGTTCTTTACACTTCATTTGAAGATTGCTTTCCAAACCCAACATAAATCTTCTCAAAATTTCTTTTTGTTTGAACTGTTCCCCATAATCATAATCTCCCGTAAATGCCATATTCACAATTTCTTTAATGGCAGCGGCATATATCTCTAGCGACTCTCCCTGAACACGTGGCCTAGCATATGAAAAATCCCTTATCTTTTGAATTTGAGAAACCTGACCAAAAGCTTAGCGCATCTCGGTTTTTGTCAATTCTGCATTCTCCTTGACATGTGTTGGCAATTGATCCCAATAACTAAATGCTTTGCCTTCCAATCTACTTGGTAAAGCCTTGAGAACAGCTGAAACCCATGAGAAACAAAGCAATTATGCAAAATAATTGAATAATTGAAAAATGAAATCCTATTCTATTTCTATATGTATTTTGGTATTGGTAGATTTTACAAATATTTATGGACAGTATTTTGGTGAGAGTTGAATTGTATGGCAGTTGATTGAATACTTATGGGAAAGCAAGTCTTATGTTTAGAGTTGACTTTATTAACCATACATGGATACTTTATAGAAATAGAATGAAGTAGAGTAAATAAAATTAGCTGAAGTAACTTAAAGTAAATATAGAAGAACCAAAAAACTTGAATGTTCAGCACATTGTATAATTTATAAAAATGATTTTTTTTATGCACATGTATTACACTTTTAATTATTATTTGTGATGCCATTTGATTATTTTAGGTGTGGACACCTCGTTTCAAAGGGGGTGCTAATGTGAGAGGATTTCTGAACTGTAAAATGGAAATTGATTTATTAATTTTGGTCTGGCAACCCTGAGGGGATTGACCGATGATAAAATAGAAAGTGCCGGTTACGTAATTTTGGACTGGCAACCTTTTATTGTTTTGGGAGTTTTCATGTTTTGTGATCCTTCACGTTGGTCTCACTTGCTACCCCGTTCTTGGTTTGGGAACACCTCTCTTTGGGTTCTCTCTCTTCATCAATTATTATTTGGCATCGACTTTATATTTTTTATGAGCTGAAGCAAGCAATTTATATCGGAAGAATAAAGCCGTAGTGCAAGCTGACTGATATACTACTTGTCTGTTTACATCTTCTTGACTGAGATATTTTAATGCGGAGTACTATAGCCGGCCGCTAACCACGCTACTTACTTGTACTGTCCTGCAAGCAAAATGTCAACAGAATAGTTAAAATCTCCGTGTTACACGCGTGTGGTATGCGTTCCCGTATGCACGCTTGTCTTTATTTTTTTTATTTTTTTTATTTTTCATAAGATTCCATGCGTTTTTGTGCCTAGCTCATCACATTGTGATGAAGTGCGCAGTTCGACTCAAGACACATTTGCTTATTTTCTCGCTATTCTGATTTATTTATTCACATAAGTTTTTTTCTTATTTTTTTTCTCCACTTACAATCATTCTTTTCTTAATTTTTATTGTTATTTTTTTTTATTATTCTTTTTTATTATTCCCTTCGTTCATTTGTGGCTTCCATATCTCTTTTTTTTATTTCATTCTTCCTGTTGTATTTTCTCTGCTCCTGGTGACCTGTTCATAACTCACGTGTATTCCGGTACTACCTTATAATTACATTCGCATTTGACCTTTTCTGTTAGTTTCTTTGTACCCTGTTTTTTTTCTAATTATCTTTATTATTCTTTTCTTTTTAAGTGTTTTACTCGTTGTTGGCACTGTGTGATGGCTGAATGTAATAAATGTAACAAATGTATTAATAATGTGAGTTATAATCTATTCAATGTAAGTTTTGTAGATCATTTTATCATAAAAGATGTGTTTATGGCAATATTAATGACAGCAATTGGCTATGTTTTGAATGTTCTGGTGATATCTTTCCCTTTAATCATATTTTGGATGACGGAGAAGTTTTGCTTTCAATACGTTATTTTAGCAATTCTTCTGATTATAATAAACTATTAAGTATGAGTTCAACCATTTTGTATTTGAATTGGGGTGTATGATAGTATCGTTGATAATTCGTAATTAGTAGGGACAGTGTGTCATTTGTTGGCTTTTTTGCCACAATTGGAATTTTGGGTCTTAAAAATGTAGATAAATGGTCCCAGGAATCCAAATCAAATTGTACCATTTTTTTATCTTCCGTTGGGCGGCATCTGGATTTCAAAAATGGCTACCATTTTCAACATATTTTGCTCTATATCTGGAAGTCTGAGCAAACATAGAAGGTTCATATTGGTGGCCAAACCCATTGTTTTTATGTCAAGGAACACAAATATCACGTTCAGAAAGTCGCAGATTGGTTCCTTCTGGCGGACATCTTGATTTCAAATGGCTGCCATTTTCAATATTTTGCTCTATATCTGGAATTCTGAGCAACATAGAAGGCTCAAGGTTGGCGGCAACACCCATGTTTGTGATGTAAAGGGACACAAATATTACCTTACAGAAAGTTCAGAGTGTCCTTCCGGCAGCCATCTTGAATTTCAAAATCGGCTTGCCATTTTTAACCTATTACTTCACCCAATATCTGGACTTCTGGGCAACATAGAAGCTCCAGTTGGTGGCAAATACCCAGGTTTGTGATACAAGCGAGGAACACATATAGACATTCAGAAAGTCGAAGATTGGTTCTTTAAGGGGTATCTTGAATTCAAAAGGTCCCATTTTTAATATATATACTACGCCCAATGCGGGACTCTGAGAAACAAAAAGGATTCATTTTTTGGTGGCAATACCAGGTTTGTGATGTTATTTTGATATTGATGTTGGGCAGAGTGTCACCGTGAAGGCAAAGGCTAAGGGACCATCCCCAACAAAAAAAGGGGGTGGGCTTCTTTTTGGCTGGAGAGACCTGGCAAATCCCAGCTACTATTTAGGTAATTGACGAGCTGACCATTTTTTAAAAATCGCACCGTGTTTTGAAGTCAGTGCTTCAGAGTGAACATTGGTCTCTTCCAATTCGGATGATGGGTGGGTCATAAAGCTGTATTGGAGTCCAACCCTGATATGACAAAAGATTGCATGGACAACTGTCATCTTCAGCACATACAACGTACAGACACTATCAACAACAGCCCAAGAAATAAGAACTTGTTACATGTAAAGCAAAACTGTATGATATTGATGTCATCTGCACGCAAGAACACAGCTGAGCACATGAGAATATACATGGCTATGCAACTTATTACAGCCTACGCTGGAATAATAGAAAAATGCAGCTCCAGGAGGGGTGGGGTTTATTTTGTCAAAGGCTCCAAGTCACGCCCCAGGGCTTGTCAAACTATAATGAGCGCAATATGAAGTTACACTATGGGTAATCCTTGAAAAAAACAGGAATTTGATGCTACCATCACAGATGATTGAATGAAACTGTCTTGGTTCACCATGGACTGTACATGCCACCGATTTGCAGTTCCAGCCCATAATCTTTGTGCATCCCCGGGTAGATTGGCGGTGCTAGGCTGGGGCCTGAGGACGCGTCGCGTGCAGAGGCCAGAGGTCCAGTGGATGGTGGGTGTGTCCGTGAGGGACTTCGTGAACGGGATGAGCTCTGTTGCCACTCAGCAAGTAGACTGTGGACTTACCGTTCGCCCCAAATGGACTGACTTCTGGTCATAGAGGGTGGTTTTTTGTTGTTGGTACTTTGTAACAGCATTAAGAATCAAGAACCTAAATCACTTTTAAGCTGATTAAGTCTGATCATAGAAATGTCTCTGCAGGAGCAGGATAAGTTACCGTCAGGTAAACCCTCCTAGAGATCCCATGAAAACAATGACTGGAAGGAAGGTAGCGGAAGATACCAAAGCTATGTGAGCAGTATACTGTAACAGCACATAACAAGTTCAACACTCTTGTTGATGGCCTTGAGATTAGAACCCCAGCACAGTAGTATATGATGCCGTCACTTCGGCCAACAAAGAATTCATGGAGATGCTCTAGAAGAAAGAAGAAGACTACTGCCTTTGCCTCAAATGCCAAAGTCATCACAGCAGAGGAAAAACTGAAGTCGCCAACCAAGAAGCACCGTACTAAATCCACCAGAGGCTCCAAGCAGAACCTTGATGCCGCGTGCTATAAGGTCACACTTGATGATGCTTACACCGTGGTGCTGAGGAGCAAGTTAAGTCCAAGGCTGAAGCCCTTGACACCCTACATCTCAAATAAAGCATGTGCTGTTTCTGGAGGCACCGAGGGAGCTTACTGATAAGAAAGCTACCCAACCTATAAGAACCAAAGGTTGTAACAACTGACAACGCGCCTCGAACACATGGTTTAGCACTTTAGTTTTCTACTTGGCAAGCCAGTTCAGAATAACACTAACCTTGTTGAACCTTCAATCACAAGCTGCAGACTGGGACCTTTCACTTTAGAGGAGCTTCTGATCTGCCTTGAAGAATGCTGAACAACACCAAGACGCCTGGTCCCTCAAAACAATCCTGCAGTAATTGGAAGAAGCCACTTTTCATGATCAACTGTTGGAATTTTGTAAACGACACCTACATGGGAAACAAACCAGCTGCCAAAAGAAAGGTGACGACCTCCAACAACCAAAATACAGAGGAGATCACACTGTCAACCAAAACTGGCCTCTAAGATCTACAACTCAATTGCTGCTCAACAGAATCGTTCCTCACATAGTTCCCATTCTCAGACGAAACCAGAAGGGTTTTCGCAAAGGGCAGATCAACACTAAACCTCAGAACTTGCCCTCAGAAGGATCGTAGAAGTGTTGAGAATTTCAAAGAGTAAAGCTTCAAATGGTTTGGCAGACTTTTCCAAGGCTTTTAACAGTGGCAACAGAAGATGTAAGGCTGCATATCTTACACGACTATGTTGTCCCAGATGAGACTGTAAAGGCACTTGCCATCATATATGATAATCCATCTAGCTTTGTGCAGACCATGGATGAGCCACAAAAAGGGGGAGTTCCTAACAACTACTCTTGCTCCCTATCTCTTCTAATAGTGGTTGATTGCCTCCTCAGACAGTCTTGACATCTGAACGGACAGGGAATCCACCATCAAACCCAGCGTTCGAGATGTCACCAAAGCAGCTCTCACAGCTTAACCGCCGGCCGAGTTGATATGTGGTGCACAAGGTCTACTAACATTACTTGAGGATGTCTTTGCAGACAAAGTCAGCCTACGTCTAAATGACACGAAGACAGGAATCTATGCCCGTCAATGAGGAAGATAATCATTAACCTATCGCACTCCAAGACGGTACACAACTCAAAGAGTCAGGGACTTCCAAGTACCTGGGGTTCCGTTACCGGCCGACAGCAAGGCAAGACTTCCTGTCACGCAAATTAATGACGAGCGTGGAATGCTGCAATAAATTACACCATTGGCAATCTGTATCTCAATTAACCAACCTGAAGTTCTCTGAGCGTGTATAGAGTATCATGTTATATGGATCTGAGACCTGGACCATGAAAAAAGGAGCGACAGGATAGACTGGAAGGCACCTACCAGGCTTCTTATGCGAGTACAAAACCAATCCTGACTGAGTAACGTGACCAAAGCAAAATAGGGAGAATCACCGAGCTCCAATCTTATTTTGTTGCCCAACGCCGGCATGATTGCCGGTCACTGTGATCTTGCGATGATCACGTAGCTCGGACATAACCTGTTGGAGTTCCTACATTGATGCAATTGCTCGAGACATGCAACAGTGCTTCCATCTGACATCCCCACTTAATGACAGACAGACATTGGCGCTACAGGAGAACAGCATCCCGGTTGTGGCCGCTCGATTAGATAGTTGTGGAGTGTTGGTTCACTACTTGCATTTCATGGAACATATGGACAGCAATAAATTGCAAACCATTAATATAACACTTATTAAAACACCAGAGCATCGCTCTCCAGGATTCCCTGCTTTACAGTGGTTCTGGTGGGCCATAGAATGTATATCTGATTAGGAAAGAGCTATTGAGCTATTTTGCTCATCAGGCAGTATCGGGCGAAGTAATGTTAAAAAATAGTGGCCATTTGAAATTAAACATGGCTGTAAGAAGGAAACAATCTGCGGCTCTCTGGATGTAATATATTTCCTTAACATCACAAAAAGGAGTATTGCCACCAAATGGAGCCTTCTATGTTGCCCAGAAGGCCAGATGTTGGCCGGCGAAGTTAGTTACATTATAAAATGGAGCCATTTGAAATTAAAGATGGCCGCCAGAAGGAATAATTGGTTGACTTCTGGATGTCATATGTGTTCATTGATATAACAAACATGGGTATTGTCACCAATTGGAGCGTTCCATGTTGCTCAGAAGTCCAGATATTGGGGCGACGTATATGTTAAAAATGGCGGCCATTTTGAAATTCAAACATGGCCGCCTAAAGGAAACAATCTGATTTTTTGGGATGTAATATTTGGTTCACTGGACATCACAAAAACATGGGTTTTGCCAAACAGATTGAGCCTTCTGTTGATCAGAAAAAGTCCAGATATAGAGGGCAAAATATGTTGAAAATGGTGGGCATTTGAAATTCAAAGATCACCTATGAGAAACTATCTGGACTTTTTGGATGTGATAGTTGTGTTCCTTGACATCAACAAACATTGGTATTGCCACCAATTTGAGCATTCTATGTTGCTCAGAAGTCGAGATATAGAGCAAAATATGTTGAAAATGGCAGCCATTTTGAAACAAGAATGGCCACCCAACGGAAGGGATAAAAAAATGGTCCACAATTGGATTTGGATTCTAGGACCATCTCACATTTTTTTTAAGACCAAATTCCAATTGTAGAAAAAAGCAAAACAAAATCTCCAAACCATCAAGACACCGCACCATACTAAATATTGTGTTCAATTCCTGCAATTTAATTTAACTTAACTTTCTCAGTTATTGCCTTTCCGAGACCTGGTTCAAGGATGACCACTCCAATGTATTGACATGTTAATTATAACATGATTAGCGTTCCGAGACAGGCAGAAGAAGTGGCGGTACTACTCTTTACCTTCATAACTCCTTATCATTTAAGGCTCGGTCCGACTTAGGTTTGATTCAAAACACGAGGTAAACATATATCGTGCCCATCACGTTGAGAAAAATGTGAGATTTCTGGCGCTCAATCTTGATCTTCTCCTTAACAATCACTGATACTAGGTTAATGCTTTTGTACTAAGTTTATTCTCACGAATGTATCCTCTAATTGATCGCCCCTACAAGTATGTAAGAAAACTCAAGCGAGTTTATCTAAATATTTTTACTAATGTTCTCGTAAGCAGATTAATCCGGCATTTTCGTTAATGAAATGACCGTCATTATCCCAGTTTTCCCACTAACTGATGCTATCGAACTTCATGAACGCGGCCTAAATATATTAATAATCTTTATTACTCAGAATAAGACAACGTGTTTTAAAACTCTCTCGAAATTACAAATTGGTCAAGTCGTGAATGACCACTCAACACTACAGCCTATTCCAGGTTTCTCACTAAATATTGATTTGTTAATCGTTCTTTTCCTGTTCGGCGCAAAACGCATCACTAGTGCTAAAGCTACCCCCCATAAGCCTGGATCTAAGGCCATTCCTCAAGTCAATACATAGAAAAGGACAAACTCTATCGCAAGTATAGATCATCTCGGACTGCCTCTGACAAACGTGCTGCTGTCAAGGTAAGAACAAGTGACCTCTTTATTCGAGATCAAGAGGCGTTACCTACTGTTTTAAATTCTTGATGCCAAAATGCAATCTTAAAGACCTGGGGTTGTATTGAATGATCTTTGGGTAACAAAAAGAAGCAGGAATTTGCCCGATCCTTGTATATTCATGCGCTCGGTTATTTCTGCTCGCAACCAAATCGATGAAGACCGAAATAACTTTTTTGTAAATATGGGTCCAAATTTGGACGCAATATCCCACCTACTCATACAAATTTTAATATTTCCTCGCCTCAGTTACCCTCTCCAATACACTCAATGTTTATTTCGCCCAACTGATGGTCCGGAAATCGTGTATTTGTTCATCATTAACTCTGGTACTAGAGTGGGTTTGATGACATTAAACCTGATTATTGTCAAAACCGTTATTGATTGATCTCTTCTTATCGTGTCCAAACACTGTGGTTCTCAAATATGATCAGCCAGAGAGGGGTACAACGTCTGGCCTGCTGCACTGAATTTTGCAAGGTCCTGTTTGTGAATGTTGCTCCCAGCAGTGGGCAGACAAAGAGGGGTTACATTGTCTCGTGGTTCTGTTTCACAACTACAGGTAGTATCCTGGTCGGCTTCCAGATAGCCCACAACTTCTTGCCAAGGAAACCGTAGATCTGCCAGTTCTGGTTATCAATCTATTGAGGCATCGCCATTCAAGCCATGAGGAGGTCAGCTTCATGTGGGAGAGATCACCAGGTGTCAATTACCGATAATGTTACTTGGTGATTTGGCAAGTCTTCTCACAAGGCGACTCTCTTTACCTCCTTAGAGACTGTTTTCAAGCGGTTGGACTTTGCTTAAGAAAACCTCTTCTGGATTTAAGGCGGGTTGGCAGCAGGTCATCTGTCCAGACATAGGGTGTTTAACATTGGATACTTGGCAGTCTGCCTTGATGCTCGCTACAGTACGACGGATGTATGGTGGAGCAATTCATGCTAGGATGTACAAGTTTTCCGTTGGTTGGACGGAAGGAATCCTGTGAAAGCGGAGAGGCATTTACGCTGGATGTGGGAACAAGCTCTTGGCATGGGGTGACTTTCCCATACCAGGGCAGGCATAAAGAGTATTTGATTAAAACCGTTTGTCATATATTATTTTATAGATAATTTGGGTGTTTTGTACAGATGATCTTAACGTTGCACGTGTTGTTCTATCTATAAATCTGGTGACTCGGCTTGGATTAAAATTATCGCCCTATTTCTGTTTTGCCTGTGTTCTCGAAAATATTTGAATGTATTATGCATAAAAGGGTTATATAACTTTCTTGAACGCTTTAATCTGCTTCATAACTGCCAATTTGGTTTTAGGAAGAAACACTCATCCTACATGGCGATCCTGATGCTTATGAAAGATTGTTACGACTTAGATAAAGGACTACATACCGTGGGTCTCTTGTTGACCTATCAAAGG
>JAMKCH010016138.1:0-23299 GCA_023653785.1 Ophioderma brevispina
TATGGCCTCCATTGCACATTGGCAGTGACAAATAAACGGACAGGAATGATACATAATTAATTGCAAATGAACTTATGAGTGCCACTAACATTTTAACTATGCTTCATTTTAGCATTACTGATTTTGAAATATGAACACAGCTTTCCAAAAATGGTCTTATCTGTATCTACAGGATCTATGTGTATCCATTGTCACTGATATTGGGGAAAAAGAAAATGAGTTTACATTTAATGTTCATTTCAAGAGACTGGGCAGCTGTTTTATTATGCAAGAAGACTGTTATTAGATTTTAGTAATTTTTTAATTATTTCACACTGGGTTTTTTGTCTTGTCTTCCCCCCTTGACATTCCTTACGAAAAAATACAGCTTAGGATAGGCATGCCCAACATCTACAAGTAATGTTCCATACTAAGCTAATGTCACCTACTGATGTCTTACCTTGGCCACATATGCACGATAATAAAGGAATGAGCCTTCAGCTGTTCTCTTCTTCTTTTTATATCCTTTGTGCTCAAATTCTTACTTGCGTCACCCCTTTGGCATCTGATGACTACACCTTAATAGTTTGCATAGACAAGATCATATTAGAGAACTTTTCAAGAGCCCCTTAGGCTTTTTAACGTACCATAATACCACTCACATAGCGAGGGGTGTTTCAAACATTTAACCCTTAAAGCTAGATCATCACATTCTCACTCCTTAACTCCTCATCTCCGTTAAGCCGGCAAAAGCCAGATTTGTGCACGTTTAATGTATCAACACTCTAGCTAATACAGAGTCAGATGATCTGTCAGTTATTGTCAATCGGTCCGGTGTCATGTTTGTGTATCGGGCGACTACTAATTTCTACTACAGATATGTACACATTTTCCCACTAATCCTTTAATAGGTCCTTCAACACTCATAAAATTCAGCTTGCCCTCGGAGAAACTATAGAAATCATTTAGTTTCTATATACTACTGTGACGGCTTGGATACTTAGTTTTCATTCTTCATAGATCAACTGCGGCTTATGATAGAGTCTGGCATCGAGGTCTCTATCTCAATCTACTCAAGCCTTCCCTGATGTCAAGGCTTGGGCAAGTTCATAATGCTGCTCATCCAGACAAGATCTGTTTCCTGGAGACATCAAAATGGGTAATGCAGTAGAAGCGCCAAACTTCGGAATGGTGTCTCCCACAATGTTCTGTCCTGGCAAAATCCATCCTTTTCAACATTTACAATCTCAGAATGCAAAGAGAGGATTGTTCACAGTATCCAACGCAGATGATACGCGGCACTTGGAATGGTGCTGATTCTTCTGTGGCCTTAGAAATGGTGTTACAAAAGACCTAATCACTGTAGCCAATTCATCCCCGATGACACTTGAAACTCAGCAAATCCAAGACGCGTCAGCTCTGTTTTTCACATCACCCGTGCAATCAATGTGCAAAAGAGAACTTAACATCAATCTATCTGGAGATAACTGTCCCCAACAAAAACACGACCGCAACACCGAAGTCCCTGCTGTCAGAATGGACCGCAAAAGCCTTACTTTTTCCATCACACAGTCGCTGCCACGACGCAGTCCTCGTGCCAATCTCCTCAGAAGGCTTCGCAGGAACTGGATTGGGTGTATCTTTTCGACACTTTACCTACATCAACTGTTGTTTTGGCATACGTGAACTGCTTAAAGAATTACACTGCGTCCGCTATATAGTCACAGTGTACACGCACATAAATGATTTCGTTTTAAAAAATAATGGCAATGAAACTTATTAGTGCCTTTCGGCGACGCATGTAGAATAATCTTACAATTCTGTCGGCATAGCCCTCTAGAAACTTTAGGAGGAACTTTCAGATTGATCACAAGCTCACCAGAGTGTGATGAAACCTGGTAAGCTTAATCCCCCTCCCCCCCACCATACACTATTGCTACCCAATCTATGACAATCCCTATCGATCATCCCCTGGATCATTGACATATGGTCTGAGCAAGGGTCAATCCTCTTATACCATCCTCTACTTGAACCTAAAGCAGTTTTTTGTGAACAGCCATCAGCAAGGCCCAAGGACTGCGACTTTGATGTAAGCATGGGTCAAGCTCAAGAGACTCAGAACTGGCATTTGCCGTACAAAACACGTCCTTTTGCGATTGCGATTGTGGGAGAGGCCACAAACATTAAGCCACATCATAATGACTGTGATGTATACAATTCTCCATGGAATCAAACCTTATTCCCCCAACCTGGTCGATTAACTAACCTCTCAGGCTGGTTTACAGACGGACCTTCCCCCTGAGTTTTGGACTTACACGAAAGAACGAGCTATAATATATTACAACATATTTAAAACATCAGATCGAATATAAATGTAATATGGGAGTGATCTAAGGAAATCCTAAGAGACTTACTGGATAGGCTTTATTAACAATATATACACGGCATGCCATTCCTAACTTGTGGGCACATTCCTTAATCACTTGATGAATACCGACACATAGCTATAAACAGGCAGTCAGTCACAGTTTCCACACTTATCAGTCACGGTTTAAGAATGGATGGTTAGCTTCTGCCTCAAACTAAAAGGGTATGGCGACATGTGCAAAATTAGAAACAGACATCTCATTCACACCAGACCCTTTGCTCAACCTGATGATTTGTATGCAGTTGCAAGAAACATCTTGGATTCGTAATGATACACCTGAATACACCTCAATGTACAGTAAATGCTGTGGTCAACCTTTCCAAACATCACTGCACTGACCTTATTAGGTTCAATGATGATGAGATTGTGGCTAACTATATGGACTTAGTGTGTTGAAGGACGTTGCACCAGATACGGGAAAACAATTGTAACCGGAAACTCTTCCATTTTTTTGTATCATTTGATACCTAATAGATGAACAATTTTTTAAGAAGGCCATCTTGGTTGGGCTACTTATGAGTTTGGACACTCTAGATAATGCTTCTACTTAATAGATTCTCTGTGCCTTAATTAAAACATCTGTTTAGACACTTAAAATTTGTCTTCTAACTTGCGACTATCAATTATGATACAATCAGAAAATGGCGCCATCTTAGTACGCCTCATAGTTTAGTATATTTGTGAGTTTTTAAGTCGAAAAATATGACTTTATTAGATTCCCTGTGCCTTAAAATATATAATAGACACTTTGTTTGTTATTCCCAACTTGTCTGGTTGGAAAGTTATAGAAAATGGCGGCCAATTTTGGACGGCCAAATCTTGGATTTTTGGATAGAGCTCCAGGGGGATTTTGGGGACTTTTATTATGTTATTTCACCATATTCTTGGACCTATCCTGAAAAATCAGCTTGTTCATGGAGATTTCCAGTGTTAAAAACTAAGCTCGTGGCCTTTAGTTCTGTCATAGTTACATCTGTCTACAAACCCTCCATCAGTAGACTTCGACACCCCCTCAAAGCTCAACCCTGCGAATTCCAGTTCCACCAAACCTCACTGCTTCATTGGCGACTTCAACAGCCATAGTAACCCAATGGGCTACAATGAAACTAACAAAGACGGACAAGCTGTCGAAGAAATATAGACATTCAACATCTACGTCTCCTTCACGACTATAAGCTGCCGACATCATTTCATAGTGCCCGCTGGAAGAAGGGTTACACAACCCTGATCTAGCTATTGTTAGCAAAACATCTCTAACCTCTGTAGCAAGATTGTTCTGGATCCTGGTCCACAAACTCAACATCGACCAATCGGTCTCCAAGTCAACGCTGCCAGTAAGACCAACAAAGTGCCTTTTAAAGCGCCGCTTAAACTACATGAAAGCAGACTGGCAAGGATTCACTGATGACCTGATTCAAGATGTGAAGAGGATTGCTCCAAAACCCTATAACTTTGACAAATTTGTCAACTAGTGAACAAGACGCACGAGATTCAACCCAAGAGGTGTATGAACGGAATATATACCAGGCCTTTCCTAGGAAGGTGCTAGAGAATATCAAGAGTAATATCACCATGTTTGAAGCTGACCCTTTTTCGGCTGAAACAACTTCTAAAGGGGGGGAAGTCTCGGAGAGGATTTCCCAGGAAAAGATCAACCTGGCACACTTTAATTGAAACCACCGATATGACGCATAACAGCAAGAAAGATGTCTACCATCCGAAAGCTCCGAGGGATCCAACAGAACCTCCCACAGCAGCCAAACTTCACACCCAACCAAGTTGCCACCACTGCTTTTAAATGGCAAGTGCAGCAAAGAAAAAAACCCAAGAATCAAACTAGACCATAAGAGTATAGTGGGACTCCTGGTTTCATCACTCGCCCCTTCACATGGACGACTTGGAAGCCGGTATTTGCTACCTTCAACCAGGAAAAGCATAGTGTTCTTGACAACATCTCTACTGAGCAACTAAAATCTTGCCCAGTAGCAAGGATGCTTCTTGAGCTCATAATGCGCCTTCAATTCCCCCACAGGTCCCAAAGGATCGGAGGAAAGACTGTTTATGTCACTCCTAAAGCATGGAAAAGATCCATCCAATCCCAAGAGCTACAGACTATATCACTCCTAGCCATACCTACAAGCTCTTTGAACGCCTCCTGCTCATCGGATCGCACCTATGATACGAACACCTCATACCAGAACAAGCAGGTTCCGACCAGGCAAATCACAACAAGCCAAGTACTCAACCTAACTCACCATATTGAGGATGGTTTCGAGAAGGGTAAATTGTACCGGAGATGGTGTTCGTCGACCTCGCAGCGCATACGACACTGTTAATCACAGATGCCTACTCCATAAGATCCTGGAAATTACCAGGACTCCGCTTGAACGGAGCTTATCCGTGGATTGCTGCTACGGGATGGTCGTTGTTCACTAGGAGCGAAGAAGAGTCGTTGGCGTAGGCTCAAGAATCTACCACAAGGGAGTGTGCTTGCAACCTCTCCTGTTCAACATATTTACCAACGACCAACCTAGGAGTGGATGAACCTGTCGTTGTATTTATGAGACGATCTTGGAATTAGCGCCAAATGCCGACTTCACAGTTTTGTTGAAGAGAGACTCTCCAAAGCTTTGGACGAACCACTCCTTATTATGAGGAAAACCACCTACGTGTAAAATCCATTCAAGACACAGGTGTGTGCTTTCCATCTACGCACCGTGAAGCCAAACGTCAGCTTAGTTACTGTTCGGAACTCCCCCTGGAGCAATGTGATAACCCTGTCCTAACCTAGGAGTTACTTTGGACCTCACTCTCTCCCCCCCTTATAAGACCCACATTGAGAGGACGAAGAGTAAAGTCTGTTTTCACGCAATAACATCTTGAACAACTCACTGGCACCAGATGGGGGGCTCGCCCACTTACCCTAAGATCGACGGCACTTGCCCTGTGCAACTCATGTGCAGAGTATGCTTCCCCTGTATGGGAAAGATCAATGCCAAGAAGCTTGATCCAGCTTTAAATACCTCCTGCCTGCCTTATCAACGGATGCCTCCGTCCAACACCAAACGGAAAACTTGTACATCCTGCATTAATTGCCTCCACAGAATCCGCCGTAAGCGTAGCGAGCATGCAAGAGCGGCTGGCCCAATATCCAAACTGCTGAAGCACCCTATGTCTGAAGAAACCTGCTGCCAACCACCTAAAATCCAGAGAGAGGTTCTTAAGCAAGTCCAACCTCTTGAACAGTCTCTAAGGAGGTAAAGAGAGTCGCCTTGTGGAAAGAAGACTTGCCCATCACCAAGTAAACATTTGTCGTTATTGAACCTGGTTGAGCATCATCTCCCACCTGTAGCTGACTCCCAGGGTCTGAATGGCGATGCCTCAATAGATTGAGAAGCAGAACTGGCCGATCTAAGGTTTCCTTGCAGAAGTGGGGCTTCTGGAAGCAAGATCAGGACACTACCTGTGGTTGTGAACAGCACCACAGACAATGAACAACCTCTGGTCGCCCACTGCTGGAGCAACAACTTTATGCCAACAAGGATCTTGCGGAATTAAGTGAAGTAGCCAGACGTGGTACCCATCTCTGGCTGGATCATATTGAGAGCCACAGTGTTTGGAACACGATAGAAGAAGATCACAATTTCATGAGAAAGTTATCAATCGCTCCATCCCGGTATTAAAAATGGACATATGGTTTGGCCTTCGTCATTCAAGCATTTATAATTTGCTTTAATATTTCCTTTCAACATACAGTCACTTCTTCAATTCAACAAACATTTAACAACAGCATTTCTGTGACATTTATTTTGGATCCAAGTATACATAAACTCATCGATTTAAGAGACAAAGCAAGATAGCGCACCCTTAAGATTTTTCAAATTTGAAATAATTTGGCATGGTTGTCAAGCTTTTAGAGCTATTAGCACTCACCCTTATGAAAACAAAATGAGTTATTAATCAACCACTCCCAGATTGGGTTTAATCTTGTAGACCGCAATCATAGGTTACAAAACAAAAAAGCCGCCACGCCAGAGATTAATCCCCCGACATCCACCTTTTTGACTGCATTGTGAAAGTCATCATAAGTCCGGCAGTGACCATAGTCCGTGCTCCATATACGACAACGGAATAAAGCCGTAACAATGTTGCGCGAAGAGTCAAGTGAATCGATTGCCCTAATTGGTCCCCATTGTTCCCGGACTGTGAGCCCGGAGACATATCTCCTGCCACACCGGCTTGTGACCTTTGTAGCGGTAATACCAATAAGACGAGTCCGTGAATGTCGTGCGCTAAGCTAATTTTAACACATTAAAGTTTACAGAAGCCCACAATTCGGTTAAAATCACTGGATGTCTAAAAGCCTCACAATAAGGTTCATACTACTTGATGGAATGGTAATTTTATAAAATATGTCTATATTCTTTCAAGGTCCTCGACTATCATTTGAGAGCATAATGAAGAAAATTCAAATCTATAACTAATAGGCCTGTCTTCTTGTAAATTATTTGATGTTCCAAGATCTTCAAATCCATCTTCACTTTGTTCGTGTCATCGTTGAAATTTTAGCAGGTGTGAGAATAATATGTCCAGACAAATCACCACGACAACTGATTTTAGATCAGCTTTTGCTAATGTCTATGTAATTCCCCTGAAGTAATTGGTGGAGAAGGGTTGGTTGAGGTCACTGACGAGAAGAATTATGGCAGTTTTTCCCATTGGCGACTCTGCAATTACTTACGATTTCTTGATATCGTGGATCAGTTTTGACTTTGTACTTGTTTGAGTCCCTGTAGACGTGAGTACATTGAGGTATCATAAGAAAAATTTAAAATTGACAAAACCTCCTTACAAAGAGCATCCGAAAAAAATCGTCTGCTAGCGCCGGTTGTGTTTACATAGTGACTATTGTCAAGTTGGTTAATTTTGTGATCTTGACCTAAAGTTTAGAATTTTCGTTTCTTCAACTTGCAAAGAGTGAAACTCACATTCATTATTACTAATTCATTTGTCGTATATGACATACTGTAGACTATACGTCAGTATATGATGCCATGCCACTATAGTACAAATACAAACATCACACGACCTTCACCCTATCATGTTTTACAAGGTGGTCGTATAGTGCATATGACCCTTATTCTTAATGAAAAGTTAAACTAGTATTACCTTAGATCATAGTTCTGATGTTATTGTGCCTACTTTCACTGATATATTGATATGGCACGCATAATGGTTCCTTTCCTACTGGCTCTAAAGAAAGCTGTTGTCCACTCCTGTGATAAAAAGCAGTCTTGGACCAAATGACTAAGCATTACCGTCCAGTATCCCTAAAACTTTCTCAAAAATCATTGAAAAAACCTGTCACTGCACACTTGAAAATACTCACAATTAATATTAATGACCCTACCAGTCTGCCTACTGACCAAAACACGGGACTGAGACAGCCCTTCTCAGTCAAGAGTGATATTATGAGCGCTATGGATGATCAAATGCTACTATGTTAGTGAGCTTGGACTTAAGTTCAGCTTTTGACACCATAGACTATTCCATCATGCTCAAAGACTGGCCATTGATTATTAAAGCATCACTGGTACTGCCTCTAAATTGGATATCATCCTATTTACAAGATCGTTCAAACCGTTTCTTTAATTCTGGAATGGAAGCTGATGAGCACAAGATGCTTTTAATGTTAGGGTTCCACAAGGGTCGGTGGATGGGTCCGGGTTGTTCACAAAATATACTGTCTTCCTATTGGCCAATAATTAAAAAAATATGACGTATAACCATCACCTTATGCGAGACACACAATATACACCTCATTTAACCCCGAGTTCCCGGTGACACTTCCCTGCTGTAGCATATATATTCAATTTAACAAGTGCATTTAACATATCAAAGTGGTGGATGAATTAAAACACACTGAACTAAATGATCGAAAACTGTAACCTTATTGCCGGATCTGAGACACTTTTAACTCCTTGAGGGTATATCTCTAAACCTCTGTGGCACTAAAACTGCCTAGCGAGAAGTGAAAAACCTTGGTGTGTACTTTGACTCACATATGACGATGACTGATCATATCACTTCACTTTGCCGATCATTAAACCAGGGAGTGTAAATTTAGGGAGAGGAAACTCGGACAGCCAATTAAGCCAACCTTTTGTGCGTATTTTTGCGCGTCTAGTTAAGCGTCTGGTGCGATGTGTCCTAGGGGAGTGCTCTGTTCAGCCTTTTTATGGAAGTGGCGGGGCTTATGGATTCATATTTTAGCGCGTATGTGTGATCACTGACCATGCCAGTCAGCTGTTTGCACGTAAACAAACATGGAATTTCACTGATTAAAAACTTTATTTTGATGGACGTACAACACAAATGACATGCAGTACTGATTGTTTTCTCACAAGAAAACATCCTACAAACTGAATTATCATCGGACTTGGCGTGTTCCTTGACAATGAGCATGTGAGCGGGCAGGTGAGTAAAATTGGCATGGGGCTGGGCTAGCACCCGGCTAGCGCTAGGCTACCTCACTTGAACTTGCATGTCGATAGCGATAGCGAGCCTAGAGCCGAGGCGGAAAACTTGACTTGTTTGTAATTGATGCTTGTTGCTTGTTTTTTGGTCATGGTCGGAACAAACGAACGCTCCGTTGGATGTCAAGTAAGATTATGTAAGTAATATAACACTAAAGTATGTTTGTGAGCCATAACTTTGTCGATGTACATGACTGACTGGGTGCGGTGTACATGTACAGCATGCCATTGGTCAAAATCAAACATGTCCAAAAGAAGAACCTATTTTTTCGCTCTTTAGCCTACGGAGTGTCTGTGTTCATAATACTTTGTGGGGGATTAAAGATGAAGCTTCCAGACTCAACATTATTTGATCCCCCATTAGGGTTTAAAGAAAATGTTCTGATCCCATTTTGTTTTTACAAGTTTTTGATCCCCAAAACAGCAAATTGCAGGGGCAATCACTTGCGTTCCGGGGGGGGGGGGGGGGGCTTTTGGGCTAAAGCCCCCCTCACATTCTCAGGAAAAAGAGAAAGGAAAGAAGAGAAGGGAGAAAGAAAAAAGAGGAAAAGAGAAGGAGAAAGAGAAAAATAATGGACATTTAATTTATTCTTTCATGCAAATGGGGATCAAAAAGTGTCGGAAGAAGGACGCAAGGGAAGGCGTTTTCAGGTCTTGAAAATCCTAAAACCTCAGGAGCTTCAGGGGCTCTGCCTCCTGGATCACCCCCAGTGGCGGATTTAAGGAAAAGGGCCCTGTCAGCAGCTTAAGGTGGGGCCCCTTTAGCGTCGCGAAGCGACGTAATGTCGCACTTTATGGTGCGACTATGGGGTGTCTGAGGGGCCCTGAGAGCATTATTTTAGGGGGCCCTGTCAGCAGCTGCTGACACTGCTGACTCTTAAATCGCCACTGATCACCCCCGGGCCGTTTCCCCTGGACCCCACCAGGGGCCCTAAGGCGGGCCCCTGGATCCCACCCGTTAGTCGCTACGCTTGTTCTGCTCGCTTCACTATCATGGTTCGAACATCTTTAGTCCAGCCCCCCTCAATAAAATTTCCTGGGCACGCCTATGGCAATGGGGCATGTACGAATGCCGGGGTGGGTCCAGCCCCATTCAGAGGAAGGGGGCCCTGACCATGTGACAAGAATGCAGTCATGGCGACAAGCAGTGGCCCAGGGCTGGGGTTGTGGGTCTTTCTCACACAAAGCGCCGAAGCAGGCGCCTGCCAGAACCCTTGCAATATTTCAACTTTGTATATTCTTATGCAGAATTTGATAGCCATTTTAATTTTGTAAGTATTTTGCAACAATAACTCAAGTTTGGGGTAATGGCTTAAAAAACAAAATGTTAGATCATGTTACTTGACGTGTAAAGTTATTTTGTTAATTAATCATTTGTAAGAATAAATGTGCATTGATATTTCAATTTCTGTACTCTCTTGCAATTTTTTTAAAAACAAAATTGTAGGCGCGGAAATCTTTACAAAACATAGCCTACTGGAATCAAATGTGAAATTGGGAAATATTAGGAAAGTTTGGGTGTGGAATGGCGCTGGGGGGGTTGTGGCCTTGGGGTGTCCCCCCCCTCTTCGCGAAGAGGGAAGCCCTCGCAACAGTTTTGTGTTCCTATGCAAGATGATAAAAACAATTTGCACTAAATAAGCTTTACAAGCCTAGCTGCTTCCAAAGGTGACTGGTCAATGTATAATTTGTTTCTTCTGGACTAAAAGATGTACGTAGGTTGCCACAATGGGTTTTCCACAACATGGAAAGTGATGTTCCAAAAATTACAAATTGATAATAAAATGACACTTTGCAAAGCTATTATCAGCTTACGGGATCCTTTTCCAGTGTTTCCTCAGGCACGTTAGGGTTAAATACCCAGGACCATTAGTCCCCTGAGCATGACTCCTTCATATGTACAATTATCAATGTCATCTACTTAAGTCAACATAGACTGTTAATGTAACATCGTGTGAAGTTCCAATGAATTTGGACTACAGTGCACATCAGACTTGGTCCCTTTTTTCACTAAGCCCAGGAAGGCAGTTAATCAGCCAGCATAACTAACTAGGGCTGTGTCGCAGGTCTGGGGCTTGTAAGCACAGGAGACACAGTAATACACAAGTAACCAGAGCTAGATCTATAGTCTAAGCCTTTATTCTACGTCACCATCATGACATACATGTCATCTGATGATGTGGCCCAATATTATATTTTGACCAGTGGTGGTGTGATCACCTAGCAATAACCTTTTGACCCAATGTGTATTTTTCCGGCTGACTAGCCAAAGTTGCTTGACCATCAAGTTCTACACCTGTGCACATGAGCAGCACATGTCACATCTCCCCTTTCTATGAATTAGAAGATAGATACAGTGTGAATTAAGCTCAAAACCTTTAAACCATAAAATCATAAACATCCACATGATAATTCAAGATTTGATAAACACATTTTTTTTAAATTATAATCAACATGTGTGTCATATGAATGGGAGTAATTAATTGCTACTTTATATCAGTCATCAAGTTATTTGAAGTCTTTCTTGTTGAGGCAGCCACTGTGGAGTTCTTTCATGCCTCCTTTGGAGCACCATAAACTGCAGGCCTTTTGAGTTGGTGGTCATATAATTGATCATATCATCGTCATACACATAGTAATTGTGGGCATTGTTTATTACATTTCCAAACTGATGCACTATTTGCCATGTGTGTACAACACTTACAGTCTGGTACAATCACTTCCAGAGATAGGCATAACCTTACAACTAATAGGCTATAATCCTTAATTTTGTTTTCTTTAATGATTGATACAATTGTGTTTGTTCCAGACTTGTGTAATGCTGGAACATACATGGCTGTGAGCTTTTACTTATTCTACCTACTTAAACTATTACTATAAATACAGGAATCTCAATAATCCATAGTCAAGTCCATTTCCATACTCATGCCAATTCACTCATATATTTATCTGTTTGGTTTTTGTTTTCTTGTTTAGGTTTTACTATGTTTGGTAGTTTCTTTAGTTGAGACCTATTTCGTCTGTAACTTGCTCCTTGACATTCAACAATGTAACTTCTTTGAAATTTGGATTTTTCAATCACAGTTGCATCTTCCCAGTTCTGTGCAGTGACCATCTTCACTTTCTCCTCTTTCCAATGGAGGACGTTCTTTGGTACCTTTGTCAAAATATTTCTCTTTTGTTTTGCCTGATTTTGATCTAGTGTTTTGTTTGACATTTGGTACTACTGTTGGTTTTAACAGCTTTTTGGTATTGGAAGAGTGTTCCTTGTGCGTCTTTGCATGAATAATTGTGCTGGACTTGCACCTACATTTGTTAATGGACATTTCCTGTTACCAACAATGCCAAATATACATCCTTTTCCTTCCTTTTTTGCTTTTTGATAATGTTTTTTGCAAGCCTACTGTTACTACTTGGCTATTGCATACTTTCTTGGAAAGGTTGGCGATGAATGTAACCAAATTGAACTGATATTCCTTTGTCAAAGTTTCTGAAAGCTTCTGAGGTATAGTACGATGCCATTTATCGGTAACCATTTTCAACAGGTATACATATCTATGCAAAGTGTTGCTTCCATATAGTAATCACTCTAGCACTAGTTGGGGTTGAAAGCTCATTAATTTCAAAGAAGCTGAAGAAAATCACTAGCAACTATGAATTTCCTCTATCTCAACTAATCTGAGCTACTTTTTATTATGCCATGGTGATTTGTTTCTCATGTCCTAACATAGGTTCATTGACCTGTTTTGGTTTGGTACTCAGCACATGTGTCACATTGTTGAACTGTATGAGTGACCTCGGTAGCATTCCTGGCAGTACACTATATCCTTGGCCATGTTGTTTACTCTTTTCAATCCCCATATGAGCTTTGTGTATCTCTTTTAATACTTTGTGGCCTTAGGAATTTTTGGTACAACTACTCGATTTGACTTAAATATTAAGCCATCTTCAATTTTTAAGTCCTTCTCGGATTGTTCCAATAATGGCCCTGATACATTTTTTTTACTTTTTAATTTTGTCTGCGAACCTTTTTTTTGAATGGTTTTGTGAAGTAAACTCATCAACATCAGTTGCTTTTTTGCGCTCAGCAATGCTATTCGGTCATTTGACATTATCATACATATAGGTACATTATTCTCAGTTTCAGGTTCTGTGACTGGTAAAATAGTTTTTCTGCTTCAGGCATCTTCTATATGTAAATCCTTGCCCTTTACATATTTGACATCCAAACTATAGTTTTTGCAGCTTTAGTAGCATTTTCTGTAAACGCATGGGGTGAGTGGAGGCGGCTTTTTGAAAATAGTTTCTAAAGGTCTATGGTCCTGTTTGGACTTTTTACTGTACGACCAAATATGTAGTGGTGAAATTTGGTGCAGCCGAATACAATTGCAGCTAATTCTTTTGCAATTTGTGCCCAGTTTTTTTTGAGATCTCTGTAAAACTTTTTGAGGCATATGCTATCGGTTGTCCTTGTAGGAGGACGGCCCAGTACTAGCTGGAGCTATCTACACTATATTCACTTCTTTTTTTGGTATATCAATAATTTATGTTGGTAGTCCTGTTTTTACCAACTTCTCTTTAATTCCTGAACACTATCTCCTTCTTGTTCTTTGTCCACCACAGAAAGCTACATCTTTGTCCAAGACTTTTCTTAAAGCTCTGTTTTTTGGTGACAATTTTGGAATGAATTTGTGCCAATAACAATTTACATTCCTAAGAATTGTTTGAATACCTGGTTTGTCATTGGAGCGGCTCATTTCTGAGATCGCTTCTACTTTCTTTTGATCAGTTTTAAAACCCTCTTTTGAAATGACATGTCCTAGGTACTTTCTTCTGATTTGTTAAACTTGCTTATTTCTGCCCTTTAGTTTAATGTTCTTTCTTGACATCTTTTGAAGAACTTGTGCCAAATTTCATTCATGTTGAGCTTGAGTGGTAAGCATGTATCAGAATACCTCCATTATGACATGGACATTTGAAATCTTAACATGCAATCTGTCATAATTCTTGAAATATTTCTGGGGCTATATGATACCAAACGGCACATCGATTGAATTTGTATCGACCAAACTCGTATTGAAAACAAAAGAAAAATTTTTCCAAAGAACTGATTCAGGGCTTTAATTGTTACCATCCCATACCTGAATTTGCATTACAGTGGTAATAGCGTTGAACCCACTTCAATTATTATGAAATGTCCATCTAAAGTTTTCATATGATAATGCTCTCGAAGGAGCGCCTTGTTTATATCTCTGCTGGGTCATGCAATGGGTACTTTCCTGTAGGTTCGACAACTGGTTACCGCATGCTACTAACCCAACCTCGGCCTGTACCATTTACCTTAGATATTACATTGAGTTTTTCCATTCTGTCCTCTCAAGTCGTTTCTTTGCGTGCGTATTGGGACTCTACGAGGTGCATTGAACAACAGGTATGGCATCTGGTTTCAACTTTGGGTTTGTTCTCCTGGTAATAACACCTATGCCTTCAAACACACTTTATACTCTTTCTGATCTGTTCTGTTTTAACACTCCTTGGGTTTTTTCAGTTTCTGATTTTTTCTGATTGGTTTGGTTTGACTCTCGGTTTTCAAGTTTCGGAACTTCTTCTGTACCTCATTTTCACTTTGTACATCTATGAACAAGTCCTAGACTTTATTTGCTTCAAAACCTAGTATTGTATGCTATCACTGTAACAATTTCAAATATACAAGAGGGTATTTTGTTACAATGCCAACATTCAATTGCATTTGCCACAGGCGTAATTTTCTGAACCACCAAATGCCTTTATTTGGTGCTTTTACAACGTAAAAACTTTGGCTTACCCCTAACTGACATAACATTACATGCTGCTCCTTGTTCCAACTTTCATAGGTGTTGTAGTAGTCCCTAGTTTAGTTCTGATTGTCCATATCCTTTGTGACACTTTGACTCTTCGAGGCTTATATCATTCCATATAGGTCATCATCTGTTAGATCATCAGTTCCGTAATATTGTCAGATCTGTATCGGCCACAACTTTTGCAAAAAATGCTTTGGTTTGCACACTTTTTTTGCATTTTTGTCCATACGCGCGGGGCAGTTGCGAGGACCAATGTGTGTTACCAACACTTTCTAACAAGCACAAGCTTTTGTTGGCGAACGTTTCCTTTCCTCCTCGTGCACTTTGCGACGTGTCTTTCTTTTGCAGTTTACCTCTGTATTTCTTCTTCCACGTTTCTGCAATGTTTCTAGTTGTTGGCCATCCTCTTTTAACTTGTATTCACAGCTTGCCCATTGTGAAATTTGTGCACTCATCTATCTTGCAGATTTCTATTGCTGTAGCTAAGTCTAAGTTTTTGGTTTCTTTCTTACTGCATCTAACCTAATCATCCCCAAATTAGCCTGTCGCGGATAAGACCTTCTTCCAAGTATTCAAACTCGCAAGAGCTGGCCTTAACTCTTAAGTCCGTCACATACGTATCTATAGATTCTTGCGATCTTGACTACGCGTGTTAAAGACGTGTCGTTCATACGTTTTACATTTTTTCTGTGGAAGATAGTGTTTCTCTAGTTTTCTGATGAGAACTGTGGTATCCTCTTGTCTTCTCCTGGAGCGAAAGACAATGTTTGTACACTTTGAGGACCTGGCGCTTCCTGCCACAGGTGTAGCGCGGGACTCTGCACGGCTTTTGCCATTATTTTTGTCGGCCAACTGGCAGTCCTATACAGTAAACTGTTGTTCCAACGTGTCCAGTTTTCTAGAAGGATTTTCTCCACCACAAAAGGAGTAGGCTGCGTGAGTGTTATTCATTTTGTCCTTGTACTTAGTACAATCCCCTTCTGACATCTGACACCATGTCTCAGGCTGGGGGGGCTTTGTACCACAGGAGTCACAGTAAATCCAGTAACCCAAGCTAGAGCTTAAAAATATGTCTATAACCCTTTATTCTACGTCCACCATCATGCCAACTACAAGGTATCTGATGATGTGGCCAATTATATTTTGACCAGTGGTGGTGTGAGCCACCCTGCAAGACCTTTGACCCAAGGTGTATGTTTCTGCTGCTAGCCCAAGTTGCTTGACCATCAAGGTCTAGCCAACCTGGGCACATGATCACACATGCACAGCTGTAAAAATATAAAATTTCACAGCAAGAATGGCAACATTTCCCTTCAAAAAGAAGTACGTCCCTTCCATTTTTTAAATTCTTTATATTGTTTGACCCAAAATTTCCAGGCCTGCAAATACAACATGATTGCAGTGCATGGGCCTGGGCGAATTTGGGAGAAAATACCCCATTTAAAAAAAAATTGCCCCTCCCATAAAAAAATCCCGGTTATGGGCCTGGCTGCAGATTGTACCGACTGCCGCCTGGGTATTTTACCCTCCAGCAGAGTCCGGCGCCATATTATATTTCGCCGATAAGTGCAGGGTTTGGACATTTATACCTTGGGAACTCAACTGCCGATGTGTGCTGGTTGGAAATAGTATCTTTTCTGTAAAACAGCTACAGAGGTAAGTCCCAGGCAGCATTAGTTGGCAGAGTATGAATTAGTGCCGGTTTGGCATTCGGCCAGTGCGTACCGTAACCGGGGGGCGGCAGGGGGGACAGTTCCCCCCCCTGACGTCGTGTGATAAGCGGACGATATGGACGCAAAATTATGCATTTCAGCCCCTTTTTCTTGGAATTCAACCAATTTCGAAAGGCTAAATTTGGCGTCGCCGCATTTTGTCAAATTCAGACTTAATGGGAGCAATTGCCGGGACGATTTTTACGATTGCCCCCCCTCCTGGCAGGAACGACCTTTGGAATTTTCCCCTCTGGATTGACTGCCTCGGTACGCCACGCATTCGGCGAGTGCTGATTATTGCCTGCTGGGTATTTAGTCCACAGGAGTTGGTAGTATGGGTGGTAGGGTAAAGTACAGAACCTTTATATTTAATTGCAACCCCTTCATTTCACCATTTGAGCTGCATACAAGCGACTTTTAAAAGGCACTATCATTTTTTTTTTTTTTTTAAACTTCGCGACGCCGCCCCTGCCCGTGGCTGCATGTCCCAAGTTGCCCTGGGCATCATGGAAAGCAGTGTACTAAACACTAAACTGATTTACCCAGGCTACAATAAAATTAAAAAACTTTGGTTAGTCTTTCAAATGAAATATAATTTAAAAAAATGGTTGGCATTGAGTAGTGTTCCTTTAAAGGAATGACTGTCATTCCCATCAAAAGGAGACAAATGCCTGTACATAAGAAATGTATGACTGATAACTCGGTGGCTTTATGAATTTAGGGAACGTTCGTGGGCTGGGAGAATTTCCAGATGAACACAGCAAAGTACACATCCCCTAATTTTTGGGGTATCCTGACATGTAAAAAGTCGAACACTTATTATGCATGCATCAGTATACCATGGCTATACACAACCGATGCATGAAGCATTTTCTTGAATGGTTTTACACTGGGGAATTTTTAAATTGCCTCAATCATGTTGAAAAGTATACACATTTTGTTTCGATCATAAGGAATTCAAAAGGTATAGTTTGTACTAACTTACAGTCCTAAAGTTTGAGTTATAACTAAAAACAACAAAATCAATAAAAAGGGTCATTTTCATTGGTCAGAGGTCAAATTTCAAAGGTGCTCTGATTTGGATAAAATATGGTGGCATATTCTTGGTTGAGCTAGAAGAAATATTTTTGCCTGTCGACAATGCTTAGTTATCACTGTAGGGGGCAATAAGGTCTAGGTCCATTGTATTCAATGGGCCTTGACCTTGGTTTCTCCCTACTTTGGTACGAAGCATTTAATCATATGACCTCACACCAAAATTTTGGCACATTTTGCATTACATCGGTGCAACTTTAAAATTTGACCCCTGTACAACTGAAATTTAACCTTTTGACCTGTTTTCTTGTTTAACTCCAAAACTTTGGGGTTGTAGATGTGACAAACTATAACTTTTTGGAATCATTATGGTTGGACAAATGAGTGGGCATACTTTTCAACATGACCGGATCATTTTAAAATGTTGACCCCTGTGTAGCTTTTATTGTCCCTACTTGATTATAGCTACATTCCAGAAATGCTATCATGCATTTTGGTGTAGAGGATAGTGTAACTGAGGGCTGAATCAATAGTATCGTTTTGGTCCCTTTCAGATACAATTTTGGCTAAAATTTCTTGATGGCTAAAGGCTCGACTCAGAGATTTTCTGAAATATAATATTTTTTGTATAGTAATTAAAAATAATCACAAGAACTAAAGATACTCACCTAAAATACTCAATCCCAATTTAGAGATGAATCATATTTTTCGTGTTCATGCAGTACCCATTTATGTCGAGTTATAACAGGCATAGGATCCGTGTATAACAACATTTCCGGACCGAATTTTTAAACAAAGTTGTGATTTCTCTACGAAGGACTTCGATTTTAAGCTTAGAGTTAAGTTTAGTTATTTCACACAGTGATTTCATATGGACAGCAATTGTGTGAATGCAAAAACACAATTTGTTTGAAATTGAGGGCGCTCTCCTATAAGGACTAATAGTATTTTTTATTAATTTTACAAAGAGACGAGACATTTCCAGAAAAGTGCACCCCATTTTTTAAAAACCAGTTGTTTTTGTTTTTTGTTTGTTGTTTATTTAGAATGCTCATCTATCAGACCTGAGACTGTGACTAAGCCACAAACATTGTCTTCATTACTACCACTAATAACCAACTTTGTACCATAACCCTTGAAATGTTCTCGTAAATGTTCTACAACCCACTAAAGTACAATTTAACAAATTTTGTATCTTCAGAAAATCGCCCCATGGCCAGGGCCCCATACCCCTTAAACTACAGATCTTGCATTGTTTCATATGCCGATACAGTCGTCAGTCATGGCATTGGAATAACCATTTTTCATAACTCCCTGCTCTTCTAAACAAAATCTCTCATCACCTCTGAGATCAGATTAAAATTACAATTTACAACATCGTCCTATATTTTTCCTAGCCCCCACCCCTCCCCCTGTAATGATCCCTATGTTCGCAACTCCAGTTCCACAGAGTTTATTTGTTTAGGCTAGGCTAGCCTTAGCCTGGGTACCTGGCTCTAAAACCACTGAAGTGCGTCCAAGTAAGCATGACATCACTTCCACGTGAAGGCCATAGGTATAGAAAATAAAGAGTGGAAATGTTTTGGGTGTGTTGAGTGGAATTGGTGGAGTTCCGATGGCGAGATCTATCCATGACCATTAATGACATGCATGGCCATGGCCATGCCATGCCGCGATAGTAAAACGTTACAAATCAGGTCAAGTCCATGAATGGGACGTTACCTACATGTCTGGCATTACCCTGGGCTGACATAGGTATCTATACTACATCTAACTATCTAATTGTTCCCCAACTTTACTTTTCTTCTTCCGCAAAATCTTTCAAAACAGCATTAACATGTTTTGTCATTTTCCTTGTAAACAGAACGCCGTCGGCTGCTTGCCAAGTACGTAGAAATAGACTTGTTCAAAAGCACACTTAAATTGTAATGTTATGTCCGGAAAAGCTACCGTATTGTATGTTGACGAATGTATTCTTTCCGGGTTTTATAAAGACAACCAACAATTACATAGTTGTGGTGTTTTATACAATACGAATAAATTTTGAAAGGAGCTCGATATGTGGTTTGAAAAACAACGGAATACAATTAACGGGCCATATCAAAGATTTTTAATTAAGCAGATTTTGTGCGTTAGCATTGTGCGTAGCGAGTGACAAAATGTGATTATAGGGGATGGGGCGCTATCACTTGTCTGCACTGGTTCCCAGTTAAAGGGAAAAAAGGATTCTTTCAAACTTCTGTTAATTATTTACCACATCACTGAATGATCTGACTCCATCATATCTGGCTGACATGCTCTCTCAACACACTTCAACAGACTCAATTTTTTGCGCGCATACCAGACGCACCCGTTCATATCATAGAAACTCACACATTCTGCTGGGGACAAATCATTCAAACATTGTGCCCGCTATCTGGAAAATCAATTCCCACTTCTATTAGGTCATCAGTTACAAGCACCACATGCACATATACTCTCAAGACTAACTTATATCCTAATGTGTAATTGGTTTGTCTCTTGTGTTGTATTGTTTTGAGCATTTTGTATACGCTTTGTTCATTTTGTTAAAAGCGTATATTCTAATTGTAATTGTCATTGTGACGGATAGTGTATACGACACCCATATCATTAATAATATCCATACCAAAGTTATATCAGAGAAATGAAATTTTTATATTTACATAGTAACGTAAAACTGTGTAGACATATTTTAGCATATTTTTAAGCATATTCGGTATTTTCTATATATTTGATTATAATTAAAAAACGTTTTACGCTTCACGTATATGCAGGTATTTCGAAAAAAAAAACAGACGTTCGAAACTATGTATTATACATTGGCATCCCCGCACCACATTTTTAAGAGTTCTTTTTCTGTTGGTTTTTACACTGATAGGTTAATTATGTAATACCATCGGACGTTATATCTGGATTGACAAATCAAATCAAACTTTCTTTCCAATCACTTATATCAGAAAATACGGAAAAACATTGATATGGAGAAGCTGAGTAAAAGGACAGTTAGCCCCGAAAGCACTCGACCCCTTATAGGGCAAGGTCAAAAACCAGGACCCAGACAAAAGTTGTCGAACGCAAAGAAACTATATCAGACATCCATAAGACAACATTGCTCTCAAAATGATACGCAAAAATAATCATACTTGAGATCAGGATTTTTTTTGACATTTTGACATCTAATATTTTCATATCCATTTCCAGATGATGAGAGTCCACAATAGGTTTGTCCTGAAGATCTGCTAGTCCTAGGTGGAACCATTGTAAATGTGTCGGTTTCTTGGAAGACACAACTTTAAACCAGCGATAACTGCTGGCGCTGTAGAGAAGGTGGACGTTCGTCTTTCAACCCTGGTGACTATTTCCAGTTGATCAACTAATGTTTCATTACACTGTACAAGACCAATCAGGAAATCGCATCGAATGCAATTTGTTGTTCTTGTGGAAGGTAAGTGTTGGAGGGTTGTGAACTAACTTTGTTCTTATACCACGGGTACGAGACAAAAATAGTCCATGGTTTCTGTTGTCGTTTGTCTAAGCTAGAAACAAGCAACAACAGAGATTAAACCTGTTGATAAAGATTGCTCATATAGAACAATAATTTGATATCCGTTTAGAAATAGTTTCAGAGGCTTACTGATTCTCAAAATCCTGTACAGCATCAGAATGAATTGCCTTCAGACTTGCAGTGTTACGGCGGCCCAAAGGTCATTCATTGCAAGCAATGGACATGGCTCACAACCCTTCATGGGGAAACAGTTACAACCTCAATTTAACATTTCAAACAGGCAAACCGAGGATTCCTTTGAATAGGGAACCACACGTGACTGACACAGCAGCACATGGATCAACATTTAGCACCACTTGCAATTTTACCATACGTAAATGGTAAGTGATAACACGTGCATTCGTTTAATAAGATATAAAGCAAAACCAACAAGACTAATCTTCCCATCCGATATGTGTACGTTTCATTAAAATTAGCATTTCTATAGAGTTTAAAAATATTGGACGAAAAGTAACAAAATATCTTTATTTCGTTTAATTTTAAAAGTCTTAGAGTTGAGCACCTTGATTTACTGTCCAGCTGATGGTGGCGTATTTCTTTTCACTGGCAATACATCGGTCATTATCCTGGAATCCAGCAACAGCTTCGGATAACTCTGGTAAAACTGTGGAACTGATTGTCTAGTTACAAATCTGGAGAAAAGTTCCAATTGGTGTCTTCAGAAGTAGCGTACCACAGCTATTGCTGCAAGTCGGGAACAAGGCTTCTGTTTTTTTTCTGACTTCAGTACACTTCAGGTAATTTATATTTCTTGCTCTATTATTATCCCAGTACAAAGAACACCATAATATTGTCGTGTATTTGCCACATAGAGGGACAGGGGAGTACACCTGGGTGTTGGGCACCGTGAGGGTTGAGTAGTACGTGTTTACAAAAGCTCTCAGTCCGCTGTTTATGTATGCGCGTTCCAAGGAAAGACGCATTTACAGATGGTTCTACAAGGACTAACAGATTTTCAGGACAAATTATTGTGGGAGTCTCATCGTCTACAATTGGATATTGGACTAATCGTTTAAATGTTCAATCCCGATATCACGTCAATGGTATTGCATCGTGACAAAAAGATGCACAATCACATTTCTCTATGAATCTCCTCAAAAACTTCGCAAAAAAAAATGAACGAGTTTATAGAGCCCTATTCTATTTACTATTCAGGCGGCGGCCGTGATGTCGTGATAAATGCGTAGTAGATATAGTAGCTGCATTGTCTACTCCAGTATGTTACCGTCCTGTCTCATTGACTAGTATTTTGTGCAAGATTATGGAATGTAATATTGGAGATGGTATTTTCTTGGATTCAGCTCTGCATTGAAAAAGTAGAACACAACATTTTACTCTCAAAACTCCATTAATTGGGCATCCGAGGTTTCTTCTTCAGTGGATTCAAAACTTCCTCTTCAGGCGGAAAAGCAAGGGGTTGTGTTCAAGGGTGCAGTTTCAGCGTGGTGTTCTGTAACCTCAGGTGTTCCTAGGGATCTGTTCTTGGTCCTATTTTATTCTTACTTTGGTCAATGGATTTATACTGATTTTTTCTCTCCTCTCTTTCAGTTGCAGATGATCACACAATACTTCGTCCTTTTTTAGTGAAAGTGATCAGTGTTCTTTAGAAATGATATTCACAAACATTTTTAAATGGACTATTCTTATAAGTTGCCTCTCGCAATCTTTCTAGGCTCCGTAATGCACAGACTAGATCTAAGTCGCCTGATTATTGGGATTCTTTACATATGGGTGAGAGTATATCTTGGAAGTTAAAACAATTCAAATTAACTTGGTGCTTCTTTAGTAGGGATCTTTCTTTGGACTCTAATATAGCTGCAATTTCAAGTAAGGTTTTCAAAAGTCTGGCTTAATCATCAGATGCACACAAGAAGAATTATGTCTTCTAATGCACTAATGAACCTCTACAAAGCTCTCATCTTGCCACATATTATTTACTGTGCACTGGTTGGGCCACTCATCAAATGGAATCATTTGGATTAGGTTAGAGAAAGGCACAGAAAATTACAAGGACTTTATTCTATAAGCACTCACCAAAGGCGGATGCTCGTTCACCTTACTTGAGCAGACTTCTAGATTTGAATCTAGTCAGGCTCGAAAATGCTTTCAAAATTAAAAGGCTTGTTCTGGGTTTTAAGAATCTACATGATTGACCCCTGCTTCTTGTAATTCTTTGATTCAAA
>JAMKCH010016139.1:0-24210 GCA_023653785.1 Ophioderma brevispina
TGACCCACATTTTTGCCATTGCGACTGCTATTGTTGCTATACAACATCTTTTTTTTCCAGCAAATGTGGTTTTCATTGATATGTATACCCGTATTTGCGATCCTAGTTTTGGGACGACGTTCATCTGTGCTGTCTTTCATGTTTGGTTCACCAGTGTATCCAATCAGAAACAACAGATGTTTTGCCATACTGGTCAACTGTGAAAGAGCCATAATCATCAGCATTGCAACTGCGTCCATCTGATCATTTCAAGCGATGTAAAAAATAGAACCTCCATCAACAACATAGTGATCGGTCTTTGGCACTGTCCTCAGGGCAGCAGCCTCGAGGAGCACACATGTTGTAAATGGCAATCAGAATTGTTCTTTGTCTGCTTACATAACACATGCTTGTCCCCAAAAAATGGATAGGCAGAATATGTAACAGTTCATTTCAAAGCACTTTCTAATGACAGTGTTCTCCAGTTGTGATACTTACTCAGGAATCTTTTACATAGCTTGGTCATCAGTTACCTTGCCAGCCCGAGCAGATACAAGGTTTTGACTTAAGCTTTCCATCTGTAGCTATAAGAAAAGTCAGCTTGTCCTTCATTGTTTGACTGTATCTTGCCTACTTGGAACAGAACTTGTACATTGATATCCCCACCATCATTTATCCTTGTGCAAATTTTTCCAAGACCTTTTCTCCTGGCTGCCAGCTTTGCAAAGTCTTCTTGCTCTTTCCATTTGTGAAGTTATAGATGATATCAATTGTACAGTTGACCACTATTGCAAAGCATCCGTTGTCTTCATTGATACACTGGTGAACTAAACACCAAAGACAACACACATGAACAATCGCAATACTAGGATCGAAAAAATAGGTTAACAATCAATGCAACAAAATTTGCCAAAAAAAATTTCTCTCTCAACCTGAAAAACAAACAGGCTCTTTCACTCATTAGGCAACCAAATGCAACATTGAGACTGTCATAATCATTGCAGAAGATGCAGTGTTGATATAGCAAAAAGGCGTCGCCATGCCTAATGTAAGTAAAAAATCTACTTTCGTTTGCCAATACTACTTTCAGGAATAGTTTTGGGTTAGCCAAGAAGTCATTTTCTTCAAATACTATCATGGTGTACCCTTTTTATGAGCTTGTTCCAGGCTTGGCCCAATAATGAGTAGCAAATGTGCTCAGAAGGGCATTCCAGAGTGGGGCCAGTTGGAGGAATAACATGATGGTGACCATTTTAGTCTTGGATCTCAACTGTGAGGAGACGGAGACAAGGTCTATACTCCTGAGTTTTAGTCCCTGAATATAACATACTGTTGAAGAGTGTAGTTTACTCCAACTGCTCTTCTGTGTTTCAACCAAAAACTCCTCTGCAAACTGCACTCTAGAAGAAATCGAGAACTTATTTTCAGCTCATGCAGTGGAGATTCAACTGACTAGGGCTGGATAGTACAAGGGGGTATTTGGTTCCCCTCATGATGAACACAAGTCCTGCACCAGAGTCGCCACTGGAATGATCCGATGGAATTGTTCTTCAGATGCATCACAATGAAATGGCACCTGCATGCAGAAAGAAGAAAGACGGAATGCACCACATGGCGCTGTGGACATTCATGTGAGAAACATGGACCAAAAACTAGTCTCAATGATTAAATTGGATTATGCATGTCGATCTCATCTGTTGCAAGTGTCTCTGCCACATTTTGGTGATGATGTGAATAATGTGAAACTGTACTTTCTGTTACTTGAAGAATTACACAATTATACACTGTAAACACCATAATGTGAAATGGTGAGAGATTTATAACTGATAAAAATTCAACATGGCTACGAATTTCGGACAAATAGCCCACTAAAAAATATCATTTTTATTCTAATAGATTTGTAATGCCAGAATTAATAGAAAATGACACTTAATTTGTGATTGTTATCTGTCTGATGCTATATAGGAGGATTTACCGTTACATTTTTTTCAAAATGGTGGACAGTGGCCATTTTGAAAATGTCAAGATGTTTTCAAAACTTTAAAAACAACCATCTGAATGCATTTCTTATGCCTCAAATAATTCAATAACACCTTATTTGCCATTTTTGCCCATCTGGTATCAGATAAAAGAATTCATACTTTTCAATTAACATGGCGGATGGAAGCCATGTTGGATTTAGGAGCCAAGATGAAATCTGAACTTCATAAAACCCATTTAAATGGATATGTTATGCTAGAATTAGTAGGAAATTATATCTTGTTTGTCATTTTGGCCCATCCGGTACCAGAGATACAATGATTTGTATTTTTCAACATGGCGGATGGCGGCCATATTGTATTTTGAGGTTAAGATGATATCTAAACTTCATAAACCTTTTTTAATGGATTTGTTATACTAGGATTAGTAGGAAATGACACCTTGTTTGCCCTTTTAGCTCATTTATTGCCAGAGATATGAGGATTTATGTTTTTCAAAATGGCGGATGGCGGCCATTTTGTTTATGTCATAGTGTGAACACCTTCTGGGACTTCGATTTTATGCAACTTTTGATATATTGTTAAGCTGACCTTATACTACCAGAAAATGCCAAGAAAACTTCTGTTGCAATTTTTTTTGGGTCAGTGTGGGAAAATGTCATATTTTGATCCTACTACTTGCGTTTTGATGGGGGTTTGACACCAGCCATGTGCACCAGCTTTAAGTAAAATGCACATTTTGAAAACTTAGGAATTTGAGAGAAGTCTTTTTAGCCAAATTGTGAATTCTCAATACATTATTTTATTGTGTATTTTCAGGGGTAAGGCTACAAGAAGCTAGCCAAGCTATGACCTTTGCTCGCAACGTGGATGATATTACAGCCTGGACCACAGAAGTTGATAGCCTACTGGCCTCAGAAGACTTTGGCAAGGTGAGTCAACTTTAATCATAATTATAATAGAAGTATAATGGAAGTATTGGCAAAATGCAAACCACCTTTCGAAAACAAAAGATACACATATATTATGCAAGTCATATAAAAGGTAAATGATAAGAAAAGTAACAGAAAATCTTACCAAAAATAAGTATACAATAAACTGGTCCTGGATTAATAAAATATTATTGTGTAATATTTTGAGCATTGAATAAAAAGGAGATTGCCCAATTTCATTATATAAAGTTTTTAGCTTGATTGAATGACTTTTGAACCCAGTACCCCATGTTTTATACCAGTATTTCAAACTATTTTAATATGGAGCTGAAGACTTCATTCTGATTTTGGTTGGATGTTGTTAACAATGTTAGTTTTAGTTAAACCAAAGTTTTAAATCCGGTTTTGTCCCCGCAACGGGGGTGGCCGGATACACCTCACGCTAGCAATACTGCTGTGTGAGGATTTATTATATTGTTTTATGGAAAGATAATTGACTGGATGCCCTTCTTGACGCCAATCCACAGTTTTCGGCGGTGGGCCTAGCCTTTGGGCAACTATGCCCACCATACAAGGCAGCATGTGCTGGATGGCTGCCAATAGCTCTCCAGAGCTGATGCCCTTGTAGGTAGATATTCTTTTTCATTCTACCAGGGTAACCAGCTACCTTCCTCATCAGATCTTAGCCGCCGACAACTCGGCCCTGGGACAGGTAGTACTGGTTACCAGGATACCAGTAGCAGGCCCTCAAAGGAAACCTGACCTGACACTATGACCTGACCTGATCTGAACAATTAAAAACGATAATTTCCATTTGCCCTTGTTTTGCATAGGATGAATTGAGCACAGCCAACTTCCAGAAGAGAATGGCCATGTTGGAGCAGGATATGAAAGTACACGAGGAGCGTGTGCAGGCAGCCCAGGCACAGAGCCAGCAATTTGCTCAGGCAGGTCACTATGACAAGGATCAGATTGCCGAGAGGGAACAGATAGTCGTCACGAAGTTCCAGGCCCTCCAGGTAAGGGTAGCATTTAGTGGTCTCACTTGGCCTTGTTACAAAACAACTAATTTACAAATAAGACCTTTCATCAATTTCAAGTTGAATGTTCACATTGAGAGAGTTATACTGCTCCTCAGATCTTCCATTATGATAACTTGTTTCTTTTTCCTTGTCAAAAGGCTCCACTTATAGCTCGTAAGAAGAAGTTGGACGAGCAATACCGAATGCATCAGCTGATGAGAGATATTGATGATGAAGAGGCCTGGATTCGTGAAAAAGAACCCATTGCTTCATCTACCAACAGGGGGCGTGATCTATTGGGGTGCAGAATTTGATGAAGAAGCACCAAGGACTACAGACGGAGATCCAAGGACATGAACCTCGTATTCAGATGGTGTTGGACATAGCCCAGGATATGATTGATGAAGGTAGGCAAGGCAGTGTATGGTAAAGTGATTTCAGATTTAAAAATCAAGTTCATTGTCAGCATTTTTTGACATCTAGTTTCTCCTTTCCCAATACAGTCAATGCATTTTTAATGATGTAAAGCTAACCAGGCATCATTGTTGACAATATTAATAAATGACTTTGCAAGGTCAGGGTATTCACTGGAGAATGTTTCCCCAGTTTGAAATTTCTAGTGATGTGAAATGAGAAATGAAAACCGAACAATAAAATTTCAAAATTTATTCAACCTGAAATCTATTTAATTCATCATGAAATTGAAAAATTTTGATGAGCGTAGAAGGAAAATTACAACACTTGAATCATTGCATTAAAGTGAAATCGGGAATGGTGTGTTTTTCGTCTTTCCCCTCTGCAACCAGTTGGATATGTCAGCTTAAACAGTAAAAAAGTGTCCTGAATGTCAAAATGCTACTTAGTGTGACTCCTGAGTTGATCTCAAATTAAAGATGGCCAAATATAGTGGAAAGTTTAAATTATCATCAGTAATGTAGGCGCAGCACAAAATAATAAGGTGTTTATTTTTGTTGTACAGATCATTATGCCAAAGATGAAATACAAACTAGAAGGAAAGGACTAGAAGACAAATGGGATAATTTGAAGGTAAGAAGACGGTGTCTAAGAAAATGCCAAGCAAAATAGGCATTGAATATTTTTAAAATAGACCTAAAATGTGAGAATCCAAATGTTTAGCTAAGGGAAGCTGTTATTTCTGGAAATTGCGACAAGCGAATTCACACATTTCTTAAATATCGTATACCATCATATAAGGCTTGATCTGAAGTTTCAAAACTGGTAATAATTTTCACTCTGGTTGCCATGGTAACCATGCTGTCCTGTGAACTTTTTTAACAACCATAACTCAAACACCTTTTGATGCACATTAATGGGGTTTGGGGAGAAGGTCAGCTGGGACATTCTGGAGGAAACAATATTCTCAGATTTTTTATTTGATTGCCATGGTAACCAGGAGACAGCCAATAAGCACTTTTTACTGATTAACTGAAAAACAAAGGAGAAATTCAAAAAACCTGAAGACATCAATTGATGTAGACAATATTTATTTTCTATGCTCATGGTTAACTATAATTGCTTACAAAGGTATTACAGTCTCTTAAAGAAGCTTACAGGCAGACAGTAGGCAATTGTGATGCCTTGAGCAGGTGCACCCACATTTTTTTCCAGAAAAATGTAAAAAGTGGAATCAATTTTCTCAGAAAAGAGGAAACTTTCATGTCTCAAACCAAGTTTCATATATTTATCCATTGCAGGATAAGACCAAAAAGCGTCGTCAAGACTTGGAAGACTCCTTGGAGGCCCAGCAATACTTTGCCGATGCCAACGAGGCAGAGGCCTGGATGAAAGAAAAAGAGCAGATGGTTTCCAGCACAGATTATGGCAAAGATGAGGACAGTGCTGAGGTGAGAATTCTGCAACAACAACAACAAATATTAATACTTCAGTGCATAAGGTCTTCTGTACTCCCGTTGGTGTATGGGGGTCCAAGTAGACCCCCTAAAAACTCCTTTGCCTTTGGACCAGAGTTTTACCAAAACTCTGGTCATTGATGGGGTACAACAACACATCCATATAACAGGGGGAAAAAAGAAAATGGAAGTAAATATTCAAAATGGCAGTCCAAAGACCAATTTTTATGATGCTCGGTAAATTCTCCCGTCCAAAAAAAAAATGAAAAATCACTTTCCCAATGGACTTTTTCCATATTATTTGGCTCATAATGTAGGATATAAGTATACTGAAATAAAAATTCAAAAAAGTTACTTCAGTACCATTTAAGAGGCAAAACAAATTTTGAAGAGTGCCACCAAAATGCATTTTTATGCTAATTAGTATAAAATGCCATGGCTGATTTGAATTTTTTTCCTACCAAAATATGTGCAACTTATATTAGGCAATTACATAAAATCTTGGGCAAAAATATTTAAATGTTAAAACATGGCGCACAAAAATTAAATCCTAGGTCCATATGGATGCCCTTAAGTGTTAATAAGAGCCTGTTCATAAATAATATACATTTGTGCAAATAGCTGCAAGTTTGATCAACTAATTTTCCAACCTTCATTTCATGCAGTCTTTGCTCAAGAAGCATGATGCATTGATAACTGACTTGGAGGCCTACCGTTCCACAGTGGAGTCCCTGGGAAGGCAAGCTGAAGAATGCCGAGTAAGTTATTTGATTTGTTTTGGTTATATTTACAGAAGCCTGAATATTTCCATCTGTTTATGTTAGTATAGTGATAAGGTAGCTAGAACACTAGGATAGTCATTGTAGTTGAAACAGTAGACTTAGATTCTTAGAGGTGATGGAATTTGATGTCATTTTAGTGTACTTACTAAGTTTCTCTACATTTAATGTAATGATATAAATTGAACCTTTTGTATCATAACCACATGCAACATCTATGACAAATACATGTAGGTAGGAAAAAATAACTTGACTTGTAGTTAGAATTCTTAAAACAACTGGTAAGATTAGAAGATGGGTTTCAAATTAAATGATGTAAAGCATGGTGGATTTCCCCTGCTCATTAACAAAAATGTTGAGTTCAATTGCTTGGCAGATTACAGAACCATAATTGTGGAGCACAATTTCAGAATTGAGTGTGTCACTACTCCATGGAGTAATTAGTAATGATCTGTTACAGTTCAAAACCTAACTGTATTAATTTCAATCTTAACCCTAATCTTAACTTTATTAATTTCAAACTTAATCCTAACCCTAACTGTATTATTTTAAGTCCTAACCCTAATCCTGACCTGACCTGACCTATAGAAACAAACTACAGACAATACCATTCATTATGATTTTAACTGTAATTCAAGCTTTAACTACAATAACTACAAGAGTTGATCCTAACCTTAACCCTAACCCTAACCCTAACCCATCCTGGGACCTACAGACTATCAATAGTTTGAGGTGCCACTTAATTTTCTAAGCCTACATTAAGCCAAATTCTGTAATCCTAATCCTTATTCAACTTTGTTTTAACCTTAAGCATGATTTAAATTCCAAATCAGATACTTTATCCAATCTTAAATTGGAGTGCCACACTGAATTCTAGAAGCCTGATTGCAATACAAAGTGCAATATTGTAGTAAAAAGAAGGGTTAACGCTTTTTGTATTTCTATGTATTGTATGGAACTTTCCATCTCAAATGGTCTCAATCATCGATAGAAACTATGCCAAAGTTCCTTACTGTGTACATTGATATTGAAGATGTTGTGCCGTGCTATGTGAAATTGTTGAGGTTAGATATCGGTAAACCCCGAAATGTTATAAAGTCTTATCTATATAGTGGGTCTGGCTTGCATAGAGTATTATATAACCATACAGTATGAGTGATAGGCAACAGTAATAAATGCTAAAATTCAGTAATAAATGCTAAAATTCAGTAATAAATGTTAAAATTTACAAGTGTACCAGAGTTTCATGTAATGTAGGATAGTAAGATTTAAAAGTAAGGAACTGGATTCTAGATATCCATTGATGAAATCAAATGAATAGTCAACCAGTGCCAGAGGGTTGCCTTAAAAGGTTCCAAGGATTGTGTGATCCTTCTTCCACTATTTCTACTTAATTTTATTAGAAACTACAGCAAACACTTGAAATGAAATAGATGGATTCTACAGTAATATTTTAAAGGGACACAATGGCAAGAAAAAATAATGAAATGGACCCTTACTGAAATCACTTCCACAAATTTAAAAATAATTTGAGTGTTAATATTTTGTAAAAAGAGGGAAAAGGAACTAATATTAATTTCCTTGTGAGCTTCACATCTCAACCAAGGACGCTGACATTACTGCCAGCATTTTATCAAACTTGAAATGCATGCAGTCATCAGCTTACAGACCATTGCTACTGTATATGTGCTAGTCCCAGCTAATTCAACTTTCACTTGTCAGATCAATATCTTAATACAAGCCGGAAATACAATGTCTGAATCCCGGTCTGGATGCTTTTGAATTGTGTCACAAAACATGCTAGATACACTGTAAATTCTGGCAGGGATGTCAACACATTGATTTTCCATGGCAGGAATTGCCACCGACTGCCACCACCTCTTGCTGTTTTTACCGTTTTTTACGGAATCTAAACACCCAAATTGTTTTCGAATTTGTGGAAGTGATTTTTAGTAAGGGTCTATTTCATTATGTCTGAGTATTTTTTTATGCCATTGTGGCCCTTTAAAGGAAAATTCAAATGGTATTCATGTGTCAGTACAGGTGTGAGCCATGTGCTGTTTCTAAAACCTGGATGTAGTTTGTAAAAGAAGTGGAGCCAAATTAAGTGGAAATTGATGCACACATCCATTGGCCCTCAGTGCAGGAGGTTTATGTTGTAGGTGACTCTCAGAAAAACTTTATGTGCCTGTTGGCTGATTCTGTTCAGCCAAAAGTCATCTCAAAACCTTCTAATATCTTACTAGTTAGTAGTTCTTGATACTTCCACACATGTATTAGCTACGTTATGCCATTGAGCGAGTAAACTGTAAAAAACTTACCTATGTAGCAAGACGTTCTCGTAGAAGTTGATCGTAACATCACACTTTGTCTGTTCCCTTCTCCTTTAACCCAAAATCATCTACACAAAGGGAATTGTAAAAGACCTATTACTCATGGGAATGTGCTTGCTTCTAAAACCCCTATCCCTCATCAAAGTGTACGAATCGGTAAAACTGTATTGGAAACCAAATCAGCCCCACAGCCTTGATATGAGACTAGTGTTATGTTAACCTTTTGTTAAACGATTATATTCTTACCAACCTTTGGTTTCTGTTACTATCCTCTTCCCTCGTTTTCTCAACTGGTCCGTGTCACACCACAGTCGTGAGTGTATCTTGGGTTTTGTATTTAACTGTTGGTGGGTAAACATATACTCTTTATCGGTATGGGCTGTGCTCAGTGTCATAGGTCAGGTTTTGACCGTTTGACCTTTTCATCCACTAAAGCAATCGCCGATGAGGAGTTTGGTATAAAGATTTTGGTTTGGTGAAGATAAGAATTTGCTTGTTCATGTGTTCTTTTCATTAAAACAAATTTGTAATGAGTCCAAATTCATTGCTTTGAGCCCAAGGTGTTGACCTAAAAACCCCGTTTTTTGACCCGAATTTGCAAGCTTGTATTAATTTACATATTTGTGTTCGCAAGCATGGCTGTACTCTCCTGTTAAGGTTTATTTCCAGGTTGGTAAAGTACACAGTACATGGTGATAATTTGAAAGTAATACACTTACCCAAATTTAAGGTTGGGTCTTTTCAGCAAGATGTTTAAAATGGTTATGCAACGCAATCAGCAATGTTTTTCCCCCTAATCAAGAGGTGAAAATTTGACCGACATAAGAGCAAGACCCGGAGGTGTGTGCATACTCTTGCTCCTCCCCCTCCTTGCTCAGTTTTCTATTCCCCGAAACTTCTGTCCATCCCCTGTCGTGACCTTGTATCCTTTTTCCATACACCCTCCTATGCCGCTAAAGGCGCTCCTTGAGCTCACAAGTAAGTCGACTATATCATCAAGATCCGGATTTCGAGGTGCAAGAAAACTCGGGGAGGTTCTGGTGACAGGTGGGGGTGTGTGATGGGATCTCTTTCACAAGATATGCACTAAATGCTCACCAGAGTACATTTTCGCCTTAGAATATAATATCTCCAACTTTGAGATATATATTTTTTTTTATTGAATTTGGTATTTAATTGGTTTGTCAAAGACACATACCATCAACCACACCCTCCTCTGTTATGGGACTTACATCTTATCAATTGATACTTGACATCATTATTTAGGTTATATCTTGAATAGATTAACAGGTTTGCATGCATTGCAAAGTAATAGTGGAATCGGCAGTAGAAGAGTCAAGTTGCCCTGCTTTCTATTAAATATCTAAATATGATGTCAAGGTAAATCAATTGACCAATCACATAGTCGTACACTTGAGTGTGATTGGTCGATTGATAATTAACTGACCAATCACAGTATGCTTCATCGTGATTGGTTGATTGATTGTTCAATTGATAATGGGATTGAATGGTTGCCTGACCCAGCACCTTAAATTGCATGCACAAGTTAAGCCAAATCATATTGCACAAAATTACTCCTATTTATTTTTTAAAGGAATTTTTGGTCTTCTATTTCTGTCATCTTCAGTGTCATGTACCTGAACTTCAGATTTAGTTGTTTTTTTATATCTTCTGAATAAATCGATCACACTGAATGATGCAAGCATGTGCCAGTAACCTTTTTCTTGAAAGCTTTACAAAATTGAAAAGTTCATTATCAGGAGCATATTTTGAAGAAAAGATGAACTTGTATTGCTTATGATGATAAAAGTGCAAAGTTCAAGATTTTTCATTTTAATACAAGTAGGTTTACTGTCTTATGTGCTTAAGCTGTTAGGTCAGGAGATTTGCTTAAAATTGTATAGCTTTTATACAACAATTTGCTTATAATGTAATCAACATTTACGCTATCTTCTGTCTGAATTTGCAACCAAGTTAACTCACTCTCTGTAACTTTCTATCTTGAAATCCTTATTTCTTGTACAAAGAAAATGCAAGTGTTGTCTCTGTTTTCTTTGATGGTATTTTGATTTTAGGCTGAAGTGGCAAACAGGGACATATTTTTATGAATGAGGGGAAAAGAACACTATGCAGATATCAGATGAGGAATTATATAATTTCACGAATACATGGGATAAACTCAATTTGAAGCGTTTTACTGGTGATTTTTATGCTCAATCAGATAAAATAATTATGCTTTTGTTTAAGTATTTGTTCCAAGTGTCAGAAAAGCATTAGGTAGAAAATTGTAGGAGGGCCCAGCTTATCAAGTTGAATTATCTGGTATTTTTGTGCAAAATTTAAGGCAATTCAAATTTTCATTCACAGATAAGATCCTGCCGTGGCCACCTCTACATATCAATTTCTATTGGAAGGTGTTTTTTTTGTTCTTGGTAGGATTTCCAAACATGTTAACTAGAAGATGTCTTGGAATTTAGAGTTATACCAGTTATCATCTAAAATCAATTCATCAGCGTGCTATCTTCGGGAATCGGGATTGTAAATTGAACTCTCAATGATGCCAGTATTCCTCACAATCACCAGAAGTTGGTTTGGAATATCCTAATTTTCTACCAGTTCTTGTTGAAAACCAAAGACAAACTCTCAAAATGACTTGTCAATTTAGTCTGATATCATTATAGATTATGCAATAAGTTCCTGCAGATCTTGCTCTCAAACTGCAAAACAATGGCTGATTGCTGGTCTGTTAGAAAAGAATAGTGGTTTACTATTTCCAGTAGAATTTTTTGCCATATATTCAATTGCTAGAATTAAATGCCTGCCTTCCATGACAAATGAGGCCAAGCTGTTATATGTTATGTCTTCTTACGTTTGTTGTTGATCGTATTGTCTCGTTCCAATTAAGTGATTTTTGTTTACTTTGTGCCTTACACCATTTGTTTACGTTTGTTGCTTTTAATTATTATTTGTCTCTACATTGCAAATGTATTGATCAGAATATGATTTCTATAATTTGCTTCTCTGTTTGCTCTTTGGCTGGCTTTTTCCCCGTTTATATTCAAGTAAAATGATTCCAACAAGAAAAATGGCCGCATCAATGTTCAGATTCTCTGCTTATTTCAGTACTGCTATGATTTCTTTCTGTTTAGTGGCATGAAAGAAACTATCACATCTATATTATCATGTATTCTTTCAAACTAACACTTTATATCATACTGCATACTCTCATTCATTTGCTCCCCGGGGGGTTCTCAAGTTGGTTTGGGACGTGCCTCCGAGAGTCTGGAAGTAGGACCCATATCTATACCAATTTTTGCCCAAAAAGGGACACATAGCTATACCAGAGATGCAAAGTTTAGACCAAATTTAACACAAATTTGCCATTTTTCACTTAAAATTTTGACATTTTATGCAAATTTGAAAAATTTTGGCTCTAGATTGAGGAATTGGACTAATTTTCCAACAATTTTTAGAAAAATTTTGGCTTCCAGTTGAGAAAATTTGACTAATTTTCCAAACAAATTTGAGAAAATTTTGAAAAAGTAACATGAATAAGAGTCATTGATTTACCAGAAGGCTGATATTGAGACTGATATTTGTGGCACGTCCCCGTATGGTCATTTGTGTTGATTACCCCCTCGGGATTTGCTCATTGTTTGCTTGTCCACTCTTACTTCAAATACTATGTGTAATTTGTTATGTTCTGTTGCCTTATTCTATCTATGGACCATTCAGGTTTTTTTTGAGGGGGTTGCTTCTGTAACAACTTTTAAAATTTTTGTGCACCATTAGATACTGGTCAGCTGAAAAGTACTGCATGTATAGGAGATTCACTCTTCTGGCGTTTACTTCCTATTCTTACATACTCCATATTTTAGAACTGAATTCTTCAATTTTTCATTGCTACAGGGTAATTTCCTGATAACTTGCTTTACCTTGGCGTAACTAAAAGAACAGACACAATTGTGTGTGGACAAAACTATATAGCCATCAGATTCAACTGTAACAAGTTTTTGAATGATCCATTGAACCCACCCAAAAAAGGAGATTGTAAGCATAAGTTTGAAATGCACCTTTAGCTGTAAAAATTATCTTTGTGGGTCTTAGTTCGTGTATTCAATTTAATATGGAGTACTTAATGAATTAAAATGTACGCACACACAACATGTTTGGGGTACGGTGTATACTTCTGAGGACACCAAAAGAACTGCATTGTTTAACTACCGAGGACACAGATTTCCTTCTCCGAGGACCTTTGTCTCAAAAGAATTTCTTTTTGTTGGGTCCTCAAGAAGTATTTCATACACGAAACACACACATATGTTATACATAACACTGCACCACAACTAAACTCTCTCCCACTGTGTAACATTACCAAGTTAGCATTTCTTTCTTTTTGTGGCACTTTTACGCATTTTGGTTGGTGGGTTGCTTGCAATATTCCCACACTATTTTCCAATTTCACCATTATTGCTAGATTTTTGCTGCTTCATGATTTTCTGATTATCATTTTCCATCATCTCTTTGTGCCTAATATCTTTATTAGGTCGCTTGTTGCGTTTGATAATTGCCGATTGTTTTCTGTGTTTTATGTTTTATTTGGGGGGGGGGGGGGGGCTTGTTTGTGTGCTGTGTAGATTTTTTCTTCATATCCATACTTTCTGTTCTGTTTGCGTTCATTATGATAACATCAATTCAAAAATGAAATGATGTATAGTCATAGAAGGTGTGCTATACAGGTGGGATAAACAATGCTATATTATTTCAGATAATTTCGTGTCCTAACTCTTATTTGATGCAGCTTTATTAATATATTAATCCCCTGGAGCATTTTGACACCAAATTTGTCACAATCGGTCAAAAAATGAAAAGTGGCCAGCCCAAAAACGCCATTTAAGGGAGTGTGGTCTAGTGGGGTCTGAAATTGATAAATTTGTCAATTACGGTAATTATGTGTCCTGATCATTGTTAGCCATAGTTGGTGTCTAAACATAATGTATTTGAGGTCAAATGGAATCCATTTTGTAAATGTTTCCGCAGTGTCAGATCTACCGCTTTCGTAAAAATGGCGATGTTTTGTTCAAATTCAGCTAATGAGGCGTTTTTGCCATTACAAGGTAGGCTCGCTTTCTGATTGCAAATCATGAAAACTTGTCCTAAAGGTAATAATTGATAGTACCTAATGCAAAAATTTGACTTTTAAAACATTATGGTTCGCTGTGGCAGCCAGTTAATTGGAATGCCATATTAACACAAATTTTTGTGCATAGGGTTGGTGTAGGTCACCGAATTGGCACCCTAATTTTTCAATAGAGCCAATTGCCAAATTATAAAAATTGGCACCGTGACCAAACAAAAAAGAGGGTATTTGCTTAAAATTTATGAATATCTTTAATAACGCTTTCTTCAATTCTACATAGAAAAATATCTAAAAATCAGGAGGTTAGGGCGTGGCCAGCAAAGCCCCCTCGTGGCTTAATTTTACTAAAAGTGGCTAATTTTATGAAAACGAAAAATCAAAACCTTACGGAATTCATCAAATGATTTCCTTGACCTCAAAAACATAAAAATTAACCCTAACATGCTAAAATAGGCACATACTTCCAGTATTGCCAAAGTTATCATTTGCAAGACCCCCCCCCCATTTTAAATGGCCATTTTTGGGCGGCACCTTCTCATTTTGTGGCCGATTTTTGACAAATTGGTGTCAAATGCTCAGGGGATAAAGCTGCTTCAAATAGAGTTAGGACAAAATTATCTGCAATATCATCATTTTAAGCCCCCCCTAATAGAAGAACAACATTAGGGAAGTTACATGGTAATAATGCTTTAAGGAAATTTTGTACTGCATGTGAAACACAAAACTAATCAAAAGTGTAGACAAGGACAGTGCATGTGAATGATGGATTTGTGAGGAAACTACACGGCAGTTCAGTGAATCCTGAGGATGTAAAGGTCTTGAAAATCTTTTAAAAAAAGACACTGCCTGTATAAACTTTACTCCATTCTGTTTTAACACAAATCCTTTGTTTAAATCAATTCAATTGGTCCTGTCATTGCATTCACTGGGTGCTTGTAAACTCTGTTTCCTCACAAATAATAACATGACAAGAAGCAAACATACTGATAACCGGTTCTGCTACTAATCTACATATTATATTCTTGAAATTTAAAATGCTAAATGAATTATTTAATGCGGGCACTATCTGTCGGGGCATCGTTAGCAAATAGATCTTGTGACATTGTACAAAATCTCTATTCCGAAAAGGAATTGCATCAAGTAGGACATTGAAGGGATTCAGAGTTTAAGAGAGTTATGGCCAACTGAAAAAAAGCAACTATTGGCAGTAAGGACCCTTGGACTGAATGGAATAGTGTATGTGAGTCTAATTTTAAAATGCAAATTCTAATGACAAAATGCGTAAAACATTGTAAACCTCTTATATCTTTGGGAGTGTAAGCCATTTTTGGAAATAGCCTATTAAAGTCACAGACCCTTTGTGAAATGGCTTGGTTATTAAACAAAATACAAAATTGATTTTTTAGTTTTTTTCTTTTTTTTACCACCATTTTTTGTACCACTAACTATTTTAATGTCAAACAGTTTTGTAGCTTTGTTATTGGAAAAACATGTTGCATTACAAGTTATTCACTTTAATGGGCTTCAGTATACCTAACATAAGGAATTAACATTTAACATTCTTATCAGTTGTATTTTATAAACCATTGGTGTATGTGTTTGAAAAGACTTTTCAAAGGGATGAACTTGTTTACAATCTAAAGTATATTCGGCGGGAACAATTTAGGTAAACCCTATGGAATAAATTGTTTTTTTTTTCTTTGGCATCTCCAAGTGCTTCGTGTATCTATTAAACCTCATAAAATTCTACATATTTGTGTTTTAGAGAGAAAATATTTGCAAGAAATTATGCCATAAATTTTGTTTTGTAAGGATCAAGATGCAATTTTAAAAGCAAATTGTTCTTTTTGTATTAACTACTTTAAACTTGATTCTATCATAAGGCTCAACAACAGACTTATAAATAATACGCAAGTGGCTCCAACAGTTCATAAATGAAACCAGAATGTTTTTATGTAGTATGCGTAATTTGTGATTGATTTCTAGCAACAAGAGGTTCCAGTGAGTGAGGAACCAGGAAAAGAATGTGTTATGGCACTCTATGACTATACAGAGAAGAGCCCTCGTGAGGTGTCCATGAAGAAAGGCGACATCCTGGTGTTGCTTAACAGCTCAAACAAGGTTAGTCTCAATTAAGGCCCCCAAAATAATTGTATTACGCTCTGTGACCGACCCAAATTTTGAGGAAGTTCTCAGAAAAGTTATGCTCTACAAAAGAATACTGACCTCTAATTTTTAATTTTCAGGAAAGTTTTTCTCATTTGCAAACATTTTTTTTAAAGTGCATAATTGGGCCTATTATGCCAGCTCAGTGATAGTTTAGTCTAATTACAAAAAAAAAAAATTGACTTACCAACCTTCCCAAATTTTTCCCTCTAGAGGGCAGCATAAATATATTTTTAGTCCTAGGTTTTATTCTTCAGCAATACTAGATGCCAAGTTTCAAAGCTCCTAACTTTAACTTGGTGAAACTTGTAGGCTGAAGTTTTGGCATGGCACTGTGTGTGTGTATACTCTGTCCAGGAGTTTATTTTCTCCTTTTTCCGGGTTTTGCCTTTGCTAACGCGTGTGCTGCAGTGTACGCACTCACATACGCGCCTGTTTGGATCGTTACACGCGCCCGTGATTGGTTTATTTAAAATTAGCTGTTGTTGTTCAACTTGTTGCTATGCTGATGCGTGAATTGGCTTGCGTACGGTCATGACTTAGATGCGCAATTGAGAGAAATAAACATCTGGATACAGTATAGGGTGCGGTATTATACAAATCTATAGAGAAAAAAAGGTGTAACTGTCAGGGTAGATGACATAGTAAATTGTGATGATAGTCAACCATCAAATAATGCAAATAATAAAATTGCTTTATAAATCCTCTAGAGTTTTTAAGTTGAACCAGCCTGTGGTGACTTGCAGCAATTTACTAAGCACATTTCAAAATACAAAATCATAACAGTGCATAAGTGAAGGGATGGGTCTTTAAGTGATTTTAGGAACAAAGTACAGTCGGAGCACTTCCATTATAATATCAGGAAGTGTGTCACACTCTCTCAGTGCAGAGAAAGCTCTATCACTGTAAGTTGAAGTCTTTTATGCTTTATGTGCAATATGCAGTAAAAGTAATCCAGGAGAACTAATTGCAAGGTGTGATCGGGAATGTATGGATACAAGCCCATTCCATGATTTGTAAACTACTGTGAGAAGAAGTATATGCTTATGGGCCAGGAGGCAATGGTGTCTACCAGAATTTGAACCAGAATTGAGATTCCTGTATATATTGTTTTTATTTAAAAAAAACAAGGTATCTGAGTATGACAATTAATTTCACCAGTTAAAACTTGACCTTGATAAACAATAAACTTTCTATATTAAATTTCTTCCTCCTCAGGACAGGAGGGTGGAAGGTGGAAGTGAATGATCGTCAAGGTTTTGTGCCTGCTGCCTACGTCAAGAAGATTGATCCATCTCAGTCGGCCTCACAAGCAAGCCTTGCCGAAGATGCTGGCAGCATCAAGAGGCGCCAAGAAGGTGTTGAGAAAAGAAACAGTAAGATCATCACTTTTTGCCTCGCAATCCTTGCATTAATAGGTGATTTAACCCATAAACTGATTCCGTGTGTATCTTTCTTTGATTTTGCGCCATACTCAACTTCAAATATAGTAACTTTATAATCTTCACTTTTGTTGTTGTGTTACTATATGCTGGAAAAGATCCTTATGGAAGCTAGTTTTGTGTCAAGTTACAGAAGTGTTGCCATGTTCTGGACAATGTTTCTTTTATTTTTATATTCATAATTCATACTTTGTTTATAGTCAGAACCTTTTCCTCACTAATCATATTCAGAGTGTTTAAAATGGAAATAGTTACTAAAGGTACATTTTGTGATCTATAAAACCCCTTTGTTGTTTTCCACGCATAAGGGCCCAAAGGGATTGCTTTAGTAGTTTTCTGTTGTCCTGTGTTATCTGTCTGTGGTTAAGATTGTTAACCCTAAACATAATTGCCCCCTCTTTCCACATACATGCACACATTTTCATGGCACTTGGATGTAACATTCCTTGGGAAGTGCCCACAAATCACCCTTACAAGAGTGGTATCAAAGGTCATCTAGATGTCACTAGAGGTCATAGCCCCAAAATGGGTAGAATTATGAAATGGCTTGGTATATCCACATTGTCACTCAATTTTCATGATGCTTGGATACAATGGTCCTTGGGTAGTGTCCCACATGTTGGTGACCTTTGTCCCCATTCAAAAAATGTGACGACAGACGACATGTGTTTGGTGAATGCTATATTTGGCTTTTTATTCGTTTATTCAGTATATCCTTGAAACAATATTCTTCCAAATTAATTTATTCTGAAGGTGCTGTTATTAGCAAATATTTGTATCAAAATGCCCCCTATAGGGGGGGGCCCACGCTTTCTATGACATAAATTACTAATGTTCTTTAAAAGAGATGACAGAATCTGTACGTAGATTACAGACACTTACATTATTTAGGCCGTTATGATTGTGGGTTTTTTTTCTCCCTAACTTAGATATGAAGACCTGCTGGACAGAGCCAAAGGGCGCAAAGAAAAGTTGGAGGATTCTTGTAAACGTCACATGCTGATGAGGGAAGCCAATCAACTCATGCAGTGGATCAAGGACAAGGTAGGCTTATTGATAAGAACAATAGGAAGAAAATTAGCCATCCAAAGGGATGGGTACTTCAAGCCACTATCAGTGATCCACCCGAAAGAGTCAAAATATTTTAAAAGTGCAGGATAAATCTGTAGAATTCGCATAAGTTTTTTTTTAGAACTGAAAAATTGGCAGAAAAGGAAGAAAACATGAAAGTTCAGAGATTCTTATCCCCATTGAACTACGTGTTAGTAAGTGTCCGTAATGACTAAAATATCCGAATTTGTGCTTATTATCCAGCTTTTGGTCCTATCATTTTTAGGGTATGTACCTTTAGGCACAATATAAATTTAATATACTTTGATCAGGACTAAATAGGCAGGAATATTTGTACAGCCTTTAGTGATTTGCATGTAAAAGTATTCCTTTATTACACTCCTGCTGTCCAACGGGCACGAGCGTCAAATCCTGCAGGTGCGTTGCGCCACTTCCCCCCCCACACGATTCTCTATCAGTTAAAGTATTTTGCATTGATTGAATTATTTAACCATTAAAAGAGGTCTTTCACCTTACACTTTTAGGCACTGCCAGTTACTATGATGCTCTTAACCCAATTTGAAAGTTGTATCAGAAGTTATGTTTACTTCAGATCCAAATGTAAACCTTTTCCTGTGTAGAGAGCAGAGGTGTTGCCTCCTTTTTTTTAATAGCGTCCACCACCTATTTTGGAAGACCAAAATCTTTCATGGAAGATATTTTTTGGTTCCTTACCTTATATTTGATATTGAGGAGTCAAAGTGGTTTTGGGGAGCCCTGGCATGCTCAGAAGAAGTGGACATAGATATGCATAGGCTTGTTGACACTTCCATGTAGGAAAAAAAATGGGTAAGTGCAATGATGGTACTATTTTGCTGTCACGTTTACCAAACTGAGCTGATCCAAAAGGGAATGTCTCCAGATTCTAAAATTCCAAGTTTGTTTTCTTCTTTCCAGGAACCAATTGCTTCATCAGATGAGGTTGGTGAGGAACTGGAGCAGGTAGAAGCCTTACAGAAGAAGTTTGACAACTTCAAGAAGGACTTGAATGCCAACGAGGGACGCCTGGATGAGATCAATCAGATCGCCAAAGCCTTGGACGTAGAGAACAACCCGGATGCTGCTCCAGTTAAACAGCGAGTACAGGTGAGCACACATGCAGAGACTTCAGAAGATGGTATTGAGGAAATTTCCTCATAACTTTACATATGCATTAACTGTATGATGTTATTTTTACCATATGCAAGCATTTACATAGTTTAGGTTTAGTTTTATTAAAAAATAGAAGCTATCTTGATTTGTTATCCACTAAAGAATGCCTTTTACAAGCTTGTCTTAAAATTAATTGCTGTTACTGCTGTTTGATTGTCACAGGAATTGAATGAGCGATGGAACGCCCTCAACAACCTGGCCCAAGATCGCCAGCAGCTTTTGGACACCTCCCACGAAGTGCAGCGATTCTTCCGCGATGCCGACGAGACCAAGGACTGGATTGATGACAAGAACAAGGCTCTGAACACAGACAACTACGGACATGACCTGCACAGTGTACAGGCCCTGCAGCGTAAACACCAGGGACTGGAGAGAGATCTCAATGCTCTTGGCAAGCAGGTAATGACAAATAAATTACTGACTTGGAAAAGTTTTGATTGTGTAGTATATCGTGTAATTAGCAAGTGTGTGTATCACTTTGGTGTGGTGGTGCATCTTTACAATACCACAAAGAAGTTGCTTGAATTCTGAGTGAATTTTCGGTAATTGGAGCATTCCTTATTGTCCCCCTCCCCGCCAAAATATTTGCAAGAAGGACTACGAACTTAACAGCGTATGGATACACCTCCCTCAGGGTCCACGTAATGAGAGAAAACTTTTTCACAACAGAAATAGAATAAAAGATGAATAACAGAAAAATACTTTGCTTGAATTTTGCTTCAAAATTTTTATATCAGTTTGTCCAATCTTACAATTTTTGTTGTTTGTGATAACTGAGACTATGACATGTGTGCCATTAACACCACCTGCTGAGTCCTGGTGCTGAATTGATGTCAAAAGAGGTCAAGTCATATCTCTACCCTGAATAATTTTATTGAAAATTAACCGAAATGCCCGCAAGGTAAAGTGACGGTCACATTACTCCAGAATGATACTCTGAAGATGGTTTCCATACAGATTCGGTCAGTCTCGGCAGGTGACTCCCGGTTATTGATTTTCAGGGCCCTGAGTAATTTGTGTTCTATGGAGAGGTTGGTTGGTACAATAGAGGGCACGGTATTAAAACTGGCATATCCAGGCCCGGAGGGTGCCAAGCTGAACTAGGGTCTCCAAGTTTTTGTTTAGCATTTTCAGTACAACTTATCTTTTAACCGTGAAAAAAATGTCATTTCATGAATATGTTTTTGTCCTCTCAGGTGCAACATTTGGATGAGACTGCTGAGCGTCTGACAGAGACTCACCCTGACCAGGCAGAGCCTATTGCTGCCAAACGAGCAGAAATTGACGAGGCATGGAACAGCCTGCAGGGCAGGGTAAGATTTACATCCATTTCACAGTTATTATTCTTAAGAAGTGAACAAAGGAATGTTGTTGATATTTGGAAATTCTGAGCCATATGCTTACACTTGATTATATGAGATTCTGACCACCACATTATGCTCCTGGAGCATTAGTTGAGATGATTATTCCAAAGCGACGCATTTATTATTTTGTGTCTTACACAATATTAGTATTGATTATTCCATAAAGGCTACCAAGGAATTAACATTTCACTCCTCACTAGTCTGTGGTTGAGTGAAAAATAACCTCATGAGTAGAGTTGGTCTGGGTTTGAATACCAACTCTTTTTCTTTTTTTCAGGCTAAGGGGACGTTCAAAAGGGTCAGAAAACGATAGCTGGCCTTTTGAGATTATTAAAGGAAGACCAGCTCCTGGAGCACAATGGGAGTCAAGAACTCCAGTGGCGGCCTTATACTCTACTGGATATGTAGTATGAAGCCATCACCCTATAAGTCAAATAGACAAATATCATTTCAAGAAATACATTATAGTCCCAAAACACCAGTAGCAGAGATCAATTATGTGGATAATAAAGATCAACAAGTAAAAAAGGATAATTCAAGCTAATTATCAGGCAGTGGCGGCCAACCCTCATTCATTATAGCTAAGCTCACCCAAAAATGCATTTTTGTCAAAGAATTACAACAATACGAGTGCAACCAACAAACCATTTGGGTGCAGTGAGGTGGGTCGGTCATGGGTTTCCATGACCAACATACGACCCTCATCCCCTCGTCATTAATCATCCAAAAAATTCAGAAATAACCTTCCCGTGAGTTGGATTCTTTCAACTCCAACAGGGGGGTTTTGGAAATAAGAAAATATGCCTTGACAACATATAAAAAATTCAGAATTTTTCGTCAAGATTTTCGCTTTTACATGTAAATCAATGGCGCCGACTCTGAAATCTGTGGATTTCTTGGTGCCGCCCTCCTCACTCCCCTGCTAATTATATTCTTTACCCAATATTCTGTTCTTAATAACTTAGTTACTGTCGTGTTGTACCTTGTTCTATGCAGGCCAACGACAGAAGAACAGTGATGGATTTCCTAAACGATCTCATCGCTTCCCCCTTATTGACTCCGAGATCTTAGGGTTGGTTATGGCCTGAAGACTTTGGTATGGCAGTGACAGCTGGCTAAGAGATTGACTGGAGCCGAAGTCATTGCTGGAACGTCACCAGGTACGGTTATGCCTTCTTGCACTTGGGTAGTTTATTTAGTCCCTCCAGTAATGACTAGAATCAGTGAAATTTTTGTCCCAGCCGAACGAGTTCGGAACGTGGACTATGAAATGAGGCAGCGTCCTCGTGATCTCCGTCCTCGTTCCGTCCATCCCTTCTGTGACACAAAAGGTTAACCCATGTTGTATAAACGAGTTTTAACTGAGTTCCGTAAGGGTGACAATGATTAACTTGGTGGAAAAAGTGGGTTTATGAGTTCTCGACCTGATTAGATTGTGGCCGTAAAGTCTGCTAATTAAGTATCTATTTGCACTAATTTAATGAGAATATTCCTACAAGGCCTGTTTTACAAATATTTTTCTGGAGTTCCGTAGAGGCTTATAATGATGTAACTTGGTGGAATGAAGTCCAGGCTGAAGAGTTTTTTACCTGATTAGATTTTGAGGGCCTTATTTCGGCGGCAAATTGAGTATGCAAAGAGCTAATTAATAGGCAAAATCAGCGTAATTGCTATATTTGAGGAAACGGTAACATCGGACCAACTCAAAAATGTCTGCACTGCATGAAACCTATCTGTGGGGTTTTTGGAGTGGGCGTGGGGTTTGCGGGTGTTGGGGAGGGGGTGGGGTTTGCTGGGTGTTTGGAGGGGGTGGAGTGTTGCGGGGTACTGGGAGGGGATGGGGTAATGTGTTGAATTTGCATTTATTGCATGGTCGTGATCGCAACATAAGGCTGGGACTTATTTTACGCATCGTGTAATTACGAGTTCGCCTTGTTATAGCTTAAAATTCATGACGATTTGCACGATCCCCATAATTTCCATCTCGTTTTCCTGCTGCCCATTATTCAATCCGGGAGGTGCTTGGACAAAAGGGAGTAGAGATTAAGAGGATGTAAAGAGAATCGCCTTTATCCCCTGCGTTCCTTTTTCCCCCCCCTTCTTTATCTTCACTGAGATACCTCTGCCCCTCTGCAAAATCAAGACAGTTAAACTGTTTTGTGAATCTAAGATTTCCCACAGTTTTAATTTCAGTTTGTCAGTGCCGTTTGTTCAAATCCACAGGAGTTGAAGGCCGAGATTGAGAACCGTGCTGGCAGCTTCCAGGCCTTCGAATCCTTTGGCAAGCAGCTGTTGCAGAACGACCACTATGCCAGCACTGAGATCCAAGAGAAACTGGATGAACTTGCCAGAGAGAGGGAACTTCTGGACAAGTAAGGAAATCTTTCTCTTTTTTTTTTCGCTCCCCATTGGCTTTGGTTGCTGTTTATGTTGACTAAAAGGGTGAACTTGTACCATATTCCGATGGTGCAATTTGACATACTTGTATGTGGGTGTGTTGGAATCAAGTAATACCCATTCACTGTGTTATCATATTTGTGCATCTGTAACCCGAACCCGGACCGGGTCGTTTTGTCGACCGACGGCCCAAATGCAACGAAGGGCAATCTATTTTTATTTTTAAACGGCCGCAGATGCACGATAAGCCAATTTTTGCGTTTTCTAATTGCCATCTCGGCCCGTTTTTTCCCGACACAGAATAAGTAACGTAAAAGTCATACGGCCCAGATGCCAACGAAAAACTCGCGTAATTTTCCCGGAGGACTTCCCAGATGCCATCGAGTACCTCGCGTCATTTTCCCGGAAGACGCCCAGATGCAACAGGAACATCGAGCCATTTTTTCCGGCAAGACGTCTCGATTCACGATGAACATCGCGTGCGAAATGCAATGAGAACAGGGATAATAAATCAATAAAATAAATATGGATGCCTACTTCACAC
>JAMKCH010016140.1:0-49486 GCA_023653785.1 Ophioderma brevispina
CGAAAGTATAGAAAACTATATATGCCCAAATTCGGTTTTATTAGTTCAATTGAACTATCAACAGTTTAATCCACAAAAGCATTGTGTAAGAAAATGGTGGATCAAAGACAGCAAAAAATGCAATTGGCGTACTTTTCATGAGAATTGGCCAGATGTAGTTGGACATGGACGATGATGTTTGACCCAGGTCCGTGCTCCCGCTCTTATTGAACACTATTTCACCTTAGAAAACATTTTGTCCCATAGAAAACATTTTGCCACAGAAGAAAAATATGTTGTCATATAGAAAAGTATTTTTGCCATACAAGGCCATCTAAGTAGGAACAACAGTGGCGTACCGGCCAGGGGGGGGGAGGGGGCAAGTTGCCCCCTCTGGCTCAAAAAGGCGGGACGATATGGACCAAAATATGCATTTTCATCCCTCTTTTACAGGGAATTTCAACCAATTTCAGCCTAAATTTGGGCAAAATTAAAGTAAATTCGGCGATTTTCGCACACTACGCGCGCATTCAGTCAAGTTCATGCAGACTTAATTGGAGCAAATCACTGGGACGAATTTTGCCCCCTCTGGTGGGACGACTTGGAAATTTGCCCCCTCTGGATTGACTGCCGCGGTATGCCACTGAGAACAATTTACTTTGGGGTTCTACCATTTCTGAAAATCCCCCAACAAAGGGTGGGGTTATAAATGAAGATGTCACTACACTTAAGTCAGTATGGTAACACTGAATGGTAACAGCGTTTAAAGTGGAGGGGCCACTTGGAAATTTATCCGAGCAATTTTTACTATCATTTTCTGGTGCAGCTATATAATAAGCCACAAGCCACTTTCAGAAGTGGATGGACCATGGCCCCCGTTTCCCCTTCCCCCAGTTTCGCCACTGCGGAACAGTGACATTCTACTCTCAAGATTTTGTGTACTTTGGTGAGATATACCAACTTTTTTCTCATATTTTCAAGATCACAGGTATTCATTTCGCAAGTTAGATTTCAAAATTCTTGTGGGCCAAATAGTTGTGTTATCTTGACCAAGAAAGCTGAAAAGGGGAGTTCATATAACTCCCAAGCTACATAATACAATGCACTAGAGATGCTTTAAAAGGCAGGGGTGTCCAACCTGTCCAGCCATTTGCGACCCGCTAAGAGGTCACATGTGGCCCGAGAGGTATTTCCCAGAAAAAAAAAACATATCTAAAATAATAGATTTAAAAAAAAATCATTAAATATCTCACACATATCCAAACCCACTTAACACATACAACACACACACACAACGCCACATACACCATGCACCACCACCCCCCCACACACACACACACACACACACCGCCCTCAAGCAAACCAATACACGCGGTCAAACATCCAGATCTTCCCCTTGTAACACCCACTCTTAGCCGCAATAATTATATAATATTGGATGGCTGAGGTTGATAACAGAAAATATCGCCCGAGCCTAGATCAAATATCGGGCGAGTCGAAGACGAGCCTGATATTTTCTTGGCGAGGGCGATATTTTCTGTTATCAGCCGAAAAAAAGCCATCCAATATTATTATTATTATTATGCAAGAAGAAGCCGATTTGTCAAAAATAGTTTTAAAATGGCTTCAAATGCTTGACAAGTTGCATGACCGAATGCCCAATATTTTTGCGTATTGTGCAGTGTTGGGCGGTACGCGCTAATCGCACTGTGGTATTGCACCACAGATGCATAATAATAGATTCAACAGATCTCTACGGATAATTATTGCCCTGGGGGGTACTTGCGTGCCGCAAATATGGATCTCATTTTCTGTCTTCTGGTGTATGAATGACCCCTTTTTGTGCCACTTTTAGGGTAATGGGTGGATTTTTCAAAATTTAGTTGGAAAATTAGGCCAATTTCATCAATCCGAAAACAAAATTTTCTAAATTGTGGGAAGATTAGTCAAATTTCCTCAAACTGGAGGATTTTCCAGATTTGCTAGAAAGGTCGACATTTCTTGGCAAATGAAAAAAAAAATGTTAAATTTGGCCCAAATCTGCATGGTCCTTTTTTTTTATAAAAAAAAAGTGGTATACATATGGGTCCTACTTCCCGACAGTCTCTCTCGGAGGTCCAACACAAAAGAAATTTGAGACGCCCCCCCCCCCATGATTTGCTTGTGGCCAGCAATAGTTGTGGTTGTGGATTCAACCAATGCGGCCCTTGCCTGGAAAAGGTTGGAAACCCCTGGCTTAGGGCAATATAATTTTAATATGGTGGACAACATCATCTAAGTTTGGAATTACAAATTAATATTAGCTGATGAGATGATCTTGATCACAAGGACAACAACGTTATGTATTTCTTTGTGTGTGTAAGCAGATTTCTTTGTGTCTATTCAAATAAGTTGCACTAGAAAAAGATTTGGAACAATCTTGATGACAAAGTCAGCATAGGAGCACAGCAGAGGGTGTTTTGAATCAATTCCACAATGCATTGCAATGTGCCAGATGCTGTACTGTACTAAACCCATGTCAGTACTTAGGGATAAAAAGTGTTCCAAGAATTACAAGACATTTCATGATCATGCTAAAAATTCCCTAAGTACCAATGCTATGTGGGCTAAAGTGCGCATAACAGACAGGGTTTTTATGTGTTAAGAATAGGATTTTTGTGGGATCACATGACCCTATTGAGGAGAAATTTCCCCAAACTGGTGCATTGTGGGATGACTCAATTCAACCTCGGGGAGCACAGTAGTCTAGCAGATTATATGGGTATGGGTTCCAATGTACCCCCTCCCCCTTTTAAACTGAATTCTAACATTAATTTTAGAACAACTATGCCATCTTCAAGAATTCTGATGTTACCAAAAATCAAATATTGTCCCAAGGGGTCTGTTTGGCGACCATCTTGGATTAAGAGGGATTAATCATACAAAGTGGTTCAATTTAGTTGAAAAGTATCTCAAATGATTTGTCTCATCATAAGGAATCAGAAAATATATGGTTTGGCATACCTGTGAAGTTCAATCACAGAGATATGGGTGAAAATGTGATAGAGGTCATTGAACTTTTGATTGGTCATTGTACAGGGGGCCAAATTTTCAAAATGCTTCAATCTTGACAAAATTGGTGTCAAAATTGAAACACATCCGCAATTCACGACCACTGTTGCCGATTTTCATCACTCGTTTACGTCTAACATTATTACAGAGCAAAATAATCGACAAAGCGCACGGAACATACGAAAATAACCGCTTTAACAATGCATTGTTTGTTGGTATATCATTTGCACCATTGCATGTAAGTAGTTAAAGGGGGATGGCCCGATTTAAGTATATGAAGTTTTCATCTTGATTGAATGGCCTTCACCCCAAAATCCCATCTGTAAAGTTTCGCGCCGATATTTCAATCCGTTTTGGTGTGAGAGCTAAAAACGTGATTTTGTAAGCCCCATAGAGTACTGTGTAAAATTAATATTGGTCGACCAAAATGGGGCAAATTTTCGCTCATAACTACCAAACCAAATATCCTTTAGCCCTAAGATTTCACAGGGTAAATGAGAAAAATAGTAGCTTCTTCTGATACCAAAATTTTGACCACTTCCGGTAAAATCCGGGGTTCTGGGGACGAGGATATTAGCGATCGGGCCATGGCCCTTTAACTAAATACCATCAGAAGACATTTAGCATACAGCAGTTAAATGGTTAAATCAAAATATTAATGGAGGGCAGTGAACCATCCGAAAGTCGGGAGAAAAATTATGTGGGAAACCAGAATAACAGACTTTATAAATTGAAAATCTTTCAAATCTATGTTCTTTTATTCACTCTGAAAAGATATTGCCCTCTTTCCTTAATGTTCTATATTTATTTTCTTTCCTAAATACGGGAAATAAGGAGATTTGCTAGCAGAACCGGGAGAATTCCGGTTGGTATGGGTCGAGTTTGTTTTGGGCCGGCCGGGAGCGTAAAACTGCTTCACCAAAATTGAAACACATCCGCAAGAACTATGTTCACGACCACTGTTGCAGATTTCCGTCACTCGTTTATGACTAACATTATTACAGAGAAAAGTAATCGACAAAGTGCATGGAACATACGAAAATGGTCCGACATTTCACCTTTTTTCAATCGATTCTTGGCCTATAAATACCCCAAAATATGCTTTTCCCGGCCACTTTTTCGCTGCTACTAGAGTGGAAAAGCTTGAAAAATTAGTCAAATGCACATGCCACTTATAAGATCATACATCAAGCAAAAAAATGTGTGAAACATTTTATAGCAACTCTGGAAAACTGACGAAAAGTGTCTCATTGGTAAAGGCAAATTCTGCGGGATGATGCCGGGATCGGAAAGGCTCTACAGCTTCGCTTGGGCCAAAAATCATGTTAGAATTTAGTTTTAAGGGGGTGCATGGGAACCCATGCAGGGGTGTGGATTGAGTTTTGTGGAAAAATCCTGAATTTGGCAAAAATATCCTGAAAAACAGCATATAATTGACCTAAAATGCTTAGAATCGGGCTGCAGAAATTGCAGAAATTTTGAAAATAAAAAATCAGGAAATCAGGAAAAATCCAGAAGAATCACAACCCCTGCCTATGTAATCTGCTAGACTACAGAGTGAACTAGATTTGAACTGTGCTCACAGAGCATGGACCTTAGCCATTGGCATTTGACCAAAATCTGTACACACCACATATATACACTGGCCATAGAAATCCCTCGCTGCATGTGTGTCATTTTTCAGACCAAGCCTGGTGATAAGGCAAAGAAAAAAAAACAAGTTTGTCTCAGAAGACCGCGCGCATTTTTTTTAAAATTGGTCTTTGACCGCATAATTTTTTTTTAGGTTTTAACTCACTTGAAATTTTTTTTAAAAAATCAGAAAAAAATGACAATTTGGCCACAAAGCCAAAAAATTGAAAAATGTGGGTCAAAAATGAATTAAAAAATTCAAAAAGTTAAAAAATTAGCATTTTTTCTAAAAAAAACGTATTTCGCATTGCAATTTTTCTCATTTTTACGAAATTAAATTAAAAAAAATTAGGGGTTTTTTTTTGTCTAGTAGCAATTGATTTGCAGCAGCAGTTTGCAGAATTTATAAATTTTAAAAGAATGACCCTTTAATTGACCTACATTAACATGTGTTGAGGTACTTCCAAAGCTTTACTACATCCTTGTCTCTTTGAAATAAATCAATGTCTAGACCCACATTGACTAAAATTACCCCTTGATGACCTTTAACCTCACATGGGATCACGTGTGATTCTACCCAACAATCACTGTCCCATGAACATTCACAATGTAACCAACTATGTATGCTGACCATTTTGTATCAATGACCTCAAATGATGATCTTTAATCCCCACAAAGAGGACTAGATGACCTTTGACCCCACATCTGTTGGGGTGACGTGTATGACACTATCCAATTATCACTGTGTTTTAAATACCATTAAAATCCATCAAAAGGATATGGATACAGGGACCAATTATGTATAGAGTTAACATTTTTTGCACATGTATACATCCATCGGGCTATCTGTCCATGTATACACTCCTTCAGAAATACTCTAAGTGGGAACAATTTTATGATTTATATGATACTTGGCGGTCTCCCGGCTTTTGCGATTACCCGGCTTCAGACACAAAGACGTACATTGAAGCAATAAATGTGCTTGTTCCAATTTTTGTGTATCGTGTTCTCTACTTGATTTTAATTTGAGAGACTGTTTCCCACGATACATGCAAGTGCCAAACTTGTGGTTTTTATAATGCACATTGTAAGACCCTACTGTAAATACTGCCAGTTTTTTGTATCTTAGGAAAGAATTGATTTAGAAACTAAATTTCACAATGACAATGAGAAAAATATGGCCTTTCATCCGATATCAAAAATTTAACTACTTCTACTGAGGCCCCAAAGGTGAATGGAACAATCACTTTTAAATGTTTTTATCAATATTTGATTAACCCTAATGTTTTACATCTGGGACTGCATTTTTCTCACTCAGTGCATTGATGGTTTTTTATGTTTAGTACTGTTTAAAGTTATGAAAACAAAACGCTTTTACTAATGGATCCAGGTGGACCAATTTACACTGTATGTATGAATGCTGCAATTTGCTTCTTCAAAGAGCTCATCTTCTGTGTAAAGTCTTTGCTGCAGCCGTCACACTGGTACGGATTTTCAGGTATATTTGGAACACACGCATGTTGACCACTCAGGTACAACTCTCTTGTCAACATGCGATTACAGTAACAACATTGGCACAGGTACTTTAAATGTATCAACTTCATATGCAAACTCATTTCTATTATACTGATAAAGCGTTTTTCACAATATAGACATGAGTATATTCTGTGTGTAGTCTTCGCTGTGACTCCCTCACTGGTAAGGAACTTCTCTCTGGGACTATGCGACATTCTGGCATGTGTCTGTAGGTTGTCTGCCAGAGTTGAACTATGACATTTGTATTTCTTTCGAGTCTTTATGCAGAAATCGATGTGCGTATTCAAAGCAGTTGTACTAGAAAAACCTTTGGTGCAGTAGAGGCATTTGTACGGGGGGTATTCTATTATTACAGTCTTGGCGCTGGAACTTACAGGATCAAATGATATTCCCAATGCTGTGTTGGTTTTTAGCAAGCCTGATTTATCTGCAAAACCACTGTCACAACCATGAGGTTTGAAGCTGTGCAATGCAGGATCTGCATGGATCCCGATGTGAATGTTTAACTCTTCTTCCTTAGCAAAACCTCTTCTGCATTGTTGACATTCATACATTTCTTTGTCCTTCCATTCGAGAAGCAAGAGTGGTCTTTGACTATTAGTTGGTTCTTGCCTTTTTTTCACACTATACTCATGATGCAAGAGTGGTCTTTGATTAGTTGGTTCTTGCCTTTTTTTCACACTATACTCATGATGCAAGAGTGGTCTTTGATTAGTTGGTTCTTGCCTTTCTTTCACACTATACTCATGATGCAAGAGTGGTCTTTGATTAGTTGGTTCTTGCCTTTCTTTCACACTATACTCATGATGCACGAGTGGTCTTTGATTAGTCGGTTCTTGCCTTTCATCCACATACTCATGATAAAAGAGTGGTCTTTGACTATTAGTGGGCTCTTGCCTTTCTTTCACACTATGATGCAAGAGTGGTCTTTGATTAGTTGGTTTTTGCCTTTCTTTCACACTATACTCATGATGCAAGAGTGGTCTTTGATTAGTCGGTTCTTGCCTTTTATCCAAATACTCATGATGCAAGAGTGGTCTTTGACTATTAGTTGGTTCTTGCCTTTCTTTCACACTATCCTCATGATGCAAGGGTGGTCTTTGATTATTAGTTGGCTCCTGCCTTTCTTTCACACTATACTCATGATGCAAGAGTGGTCTTTGATTATTAGTTGGTAATTGCCTTTCTTTCACACTATACTCATGATGCAAGAGTGTTCTTTGATTATTAGTTGGCTCTTGCCTTTCTTTCACACTATCCTCATGATGCAAGAGTGGTCTTGATTATTAGTTGGCTCCTGCCTTTCTTTCACACTATACTCATGATGCAAGAGTAGTCTTTGATTATTGGTCGGCTGCCTATCTTCCACACACTCCAGAAGCAAAAGTGGTCTTTGACTATTAGTTGGGTCTTGCCTTTCTTTCACACTATCCTCATGATGCAAGAGTGGTCTTTGACTATTAGTTGGCTCTTGCATATCTTCCACACACTCAAGAAGCAAGGGTGGTCTTTGACTGTCCGCTGGCTCCTGCCTTTCTTCCTCATGACTGTTATACAAGACCAAGTACTGTTTTTCATGCCTCTTGATGTGAGCCATGAATCTGTCGAAGTCGTAAAAATATCGCCACCCAGTACAATACTTGCATATAAAAGGGTGGCAATGGAAGGGCATCCGTTTCATGATGTGTGATACCGGTACAATTTGATGTGAATCAAGATAAAGTGCAGATCTGAAATACCAACAAGAGAAGATTGCTCATCAATGCCAGTATGCATGGGATATCTTACGATGTACAACTTGATTTTTCTTTCTTTTTCTTTTCTCTTTGTGCAGTCCTAAAAGTTGTTTAGCAGTCCTAATAGGGGACTGAAAATATTGAACCAAATACAAAACCCATGTTTTTGTTAATGTATGGCCATAGAATCCACTATTTAAAAAAATACAAGGACACAAATTTTTGCAACTTGCCAAAGTGACTTTTGAACCATTGACAGTACTATAACATGAAGGTCCCTGCGGTGAACCTATGACCCAAGTCTGGTCATAATTAGAGTTGAATGTTCATGAGCACAAGTTGACCTTAAATGACTTTTGATTTTGGCAGAGTCAAATAATGCCTGCAACAATTTGAACTAGAATTTTGCGATTCTCGGCTTTTGCGCTCACTTTATTCAAAGAATATAATTTTTCAACTTGACCTTACATGACCTTTGACCTCATCATCATATTGAATTAAAAAAACCTAAACACACACATACACATGCATAACAGATGCTAGGTGGTCCTGCCAGCTTTAGCTGGCAGCCCACAAAAAGGAAAAGGGTAACTGAAACTTTAGTGGATACACAGACAAATTAACAAACATTTGCTCTTGCAACACAAAAATTTAATATTTTGTAAGATGTGTGAATTCAATAGAAAATAAATTTAAGAAAGTTAACTCATTTTACAAGCTTCACATGCTTGAAATGATAGAATAAACACCATAATTTTATATTTAAGATAATGCCAAAATCTAAAACTTGAACATCAAGAAAACCGATCATCTACATGTATAGTGCATTTCACAAGTCGGTGACGTCAACATGACCAGGCAAGTATTTCTTGCACGCATCTAAGCGGAGGTTTTAATACCCTGTTCAGTCAGGCAGTGTGTCTAGATATTCCTACTTTTGTCTGTTTTTCTTCTGCCAGCAGAGATTAATCCTGATTGCACACAACCCTCATGCAGTGGTACTCTTTCTTATTGTTGTATCCAGCCCATCCATTGTGTACACTTCTCAGCTGTTACTGATACTGCCTGTTGACGTCAAGAGTCTCATATTTCGCATGCATGCCATGGTCCGTGCTATACATACCCTACTTGCACCACTAGTGCTAGTGCGTCCCTCTTGCACTAAAAGATTAGTCCGAACCTAAAGGTAGTTATTGTAACAGTTTTTCTGCATTGGTTGTCAGATGTGCAATTTGTGTTGACAAATTTAAACTGTATAATGACTTCTATAGCCAATTTTATTCCAAAATATACTTCCATGTTATAATATACAATGTGGTACAGAATTACATTGTATTATGTAATTGTAACACTGATAGCATGGACTATGTCATTAAGCAGACTAATATTTCATTTTGGTAACAGGCACAACTTTTGTACAGCAATGTAATACAGGTATTACTACACAATAGTGATTGGCCTTTGCACTAGATAATACGTATCCCTTTAAAGTAAGTATGGTAAACTTAAGCTTGGTGTTCCATGCAATGTGATTTTACTTCAAAATAATACCAAGATGTACAGCAAAATTCCCATGACATGTCTTTTGTTTGACCAAAAAGGTTGATCTTTAATGATTGATGCCTTGCATAGCATTCATTACAATATAGTGTTACAAACTCAATTTGTTGGTTTTCATTTCACCAATTGTGCACTAAAATGCGGAAGAATATCCTTTTTAAGGACTCGTCCTGTTTGTTCACCTGGCTAGACCGTTAGTTTAATACCATAAGACAAGGTTGAAAGCTGCATAACACACAAACCTTTGTAACTTGCAGCTCACAATGATTTAGCAGAGAACGAGCAAATGTTTTGGCAGTCAACCAATCTATTAAGGTAACTCCTTATTTGTTGCAGTGGCTTTTTTGAAGGTAAATTACACATGTAGTCCTTAATACACCAAACACCTTGGTTTATGTGTATTACTTTATCTTGGCCGCCCAGATCCCCCAAGCCCAAAGAGAACCTTAATAAAAGAAATTAACTGTGTTCCTTCTCGGGTCAATGTGACCCTTTGGCAATAAAGGTTTACAAGTACACATGTACAATAGTGCTTGCAATCAATGGTCCGATTTTCTCATACCACTACACGACAATATTCACGTACCTGCTTGTATGGTCATTCGTCGACCAGACAACCGGGTGTTTTTTCCATCAGGTACCACCCTTTTTTCTGACATACTTTTCTGACAGCCCCTATGAATTCGGAACCCTTAACGGAATAAACCACAAGTAACCGCATGGTTTATTCCGTTACTGTCCGGTAAGGTGTTCCTGAATGCATAGTGTTCAGAAAGTATTCAGAAAAGGGGGTCACCTTATGGCAACCATAATATAATAATACAACGTGCTTATAGCGTCGCTTTAACCACCCATACAACCCGGAATGATCAACCCTAGATTGATTCATAGAAACTCAGCATTTAAATCCTGAGGTGCATATTGAGTGGATTGCGGCGATTTAAATTGGATTCAATACGCGATCAACTGGATTTACTGGTTGTGGTACAAATGAATATTACGGTAGATGCTGACAATATATAATAATCATTTAAAATAATCGGAGTTGCGTTCTCTTCACATGTTCAACTTTAGTAAACTGTTGTCGAGAGATCGTACAAACATCATAACAGTGGTACAAACAAACCACATGTGCGGCCGCCTCCAGCTTATTGTGGCCCACAAAAATGTACTAAAGAGTCTACATTTTTCTTACTACTACTACCAAAACAAACCAAGTTTTAAATCCGGTTTGGTCCCCGTCAACGGGGTGGCCGGATATCCCTCACATTTGCAGCCACCGCCCTGACTCCTTCCTTCCCATTTCATCCACCTGATTCAATGCATCCTACCATCCCACCAACCCTCCACTCTCCCCTCCACTTGTTTCTTCCCTTCTCTTTTGACGTCCCTCCTCCTCACCGCTCACCTCGACCAAAAGCCCTGCTTAACACAGCTTGCATCCTTCCTCTACACATGCCCATAACCACGTACACTATTTGCCTCCGCCAACCGGTCCACCGCCTCTTCCAAACCCAACATCTGCTCAGTCTTCATCCCTCATCCCTGTCATCAACTTCACACCCACATCGCTCTCATATGCTCTCATGTCCTCCTCAAAATCCCCCATCTCATTTCACTCAGACCCGACTCTCACTCCCTACAGCATAAACTGATCCCACACAGCCTTATACACCATCCTTTTTCATCTTCAAGGATATCTTTCCCTGCAACAACTCCCCCATTCCCTAACTTCACACACCCATAGCCTCAACTCTCGCGTTCACAGCCACCCACATCCAACACCCCCACTAACCTTATCCCCTAGCCTGGTGAACTCTTCCTGACTCCACAGCCATCACACAACTTTTCTCCTGTTCCACCATCTCCCCAGCCTTCCCTTCTCACATCGTCTACACACAAATCGCTTGCCAAACAGGGTCACTCTCTTCATCTTTGGTGCATCTCTCATGGATCCATTTTCCCCATTTTCTTCTCACACCACACTGATTTGCTTTTACCCTCTCTTTCCCCACATACCACATTGGTCCTAACCTTCCCTCGCTAGCACCTCCCTCTTCCCTCTTCCGCCCCACTAACCAGCACTTTTGTCTTTCCAATGTTTCCTTCAGAACCCTTACCTCTCAAAAGCCTCTTTCCATTTCCAACAAACTTCTCCTCTCAGTCCCTCCAATGTCTCACTCATTCAAACCAAGTCATATCCGCATACACATCCCATCACAAACCTTCTTTTGCACTCTCTGTGACCACATCCATCCAATTGATTGCAAAAACCAATGTCGAAAGTACCGAACCTTGATGCACACCCCACCTGACCCTCAAACCTCCTCTGACAAGCAATACCCCACTCTACCTCCGTTTTGGCTCCTTCATACAAACGCATCACTGACTCTAAAACCACTACTTTTGGTATCTCTCTCTCTTCCTCATCGACCCATCGCCCACGTCCATCACTTTCCTAGGTACCCTATCAAAATGCCTTCTCCAAGTCTACAAAACACATATACCGCTCTTCCTTTAGCTGTATTTCTCTTGCATGCAACCTCCTTAAATAAACACTTAACTGCATCTAATCGTTCCCTTCCCTGGCATAAACCCTATGCATCTCTCCACTTCCACTATCTTTCGGATCCTATTCTCTCCAGAACTCTCTCCACAATCTTCATTGCATGCTCTTACAACTTCACACCACTATAATGCACCACACTCATTGCATCCATCCCCTTTCTCCACTTATATTGGAAAAAAAAAGTAACTGCTGCACAAATTATGTAACAAGATGAAGCTTAAACCAGAGCATCAATGCTTCAGTAGCCTATCATATGATGCCATTCAAATACACAACAACATCCTTTAAAGGTACCTTTATCTATTATTTAATATAAACCTCTTTGAATATTCCATCCTACGTACTTCATTAATATTACTATAATAAGTCCATGATGATTGATATTGTTTTCACATTGCTTATTTACATAAAATTCTCTATTAGGCCCTGCACAGTTTATTGTTTTCAGCTATCTTGTTTCCAAGCTAACTTACAAGTTACTTCTTTTTGTCTTCCGGTATTATTTAATAAACACTGCATTTGAAAGTCATAATCCATGACGCAACACTTCAACACATTGGCTTGTTCCGTGATCCACAGTCTCCATCCCCATGACTTTACCTAACGGATTGAGATTTTTACATCACGCTGACCCTTTAGCCTAAAGTATAGCATGTTTGCCTAATCAACTTGCAATTCGATCTCTCGGAATAATATAGGTCCTTTTGTATTTTCTGTCCGTAAAGGCACAATTAGAAAAATTGGCAGTGGCCCTGGACCTCTGGGGCCACCGTGATAAAACATTTGTTAATGACATCAAACCCCTCATCAAAATCAACTGAAATTTTGAATTGATCTTTTCTGCGGGATATCTTAATGAACCATAAAACAACAAAATGAGGTGTTAGAGCACAAAATGGCCCGTTAATTGATTTGAAGTGGCCCTGCATTATCTGAAATGTACCTTACTGCAACTTGTTTTTACTATTTAAAAGGGTCCTTTAAAATTTTCAGAAAGGGCGTTCTCCCATTTTTTAAAGCCGTAAGCCGGGTGTTTTAAACATCTTTATAATGCTACCAAGTATTAATTTCCACCTGAACTGAACATCCAAAAATTTTTAAATTTTTAGGTGATGCAATACAAATGCCACCTTTCATCATTGCCTAGTAAAATGGTTTACTTCATTGTCATACGTATTTTATGATGTGAACTCCCCAAAAATATACCAACTTACTCTGGGCTTTAAATTATTTTTTTAAATTAATTTTCATTCACTTGACAATACGGTAACTTACTTCACTGACATAGGCGCTAGTCAATAGCCAATCTATTAAACTTTATGGACAGTAACAACAGTTATTAACCCTAAGCTGCCCCGAGATGCAATGAGACGCAAGAAAACGTGGTACCGGTCGGAAAATTTTTCTCGTTGCATCTTATCTCGGCCGTCCACAACTATTTTTTGGTCGCGCAAATGACTCGCATTGGCCCTCATTGCACTGGGCCGTCTTATACGGAAAATGACGCGATTTCCCTCGTTGCATTTTGGGGGCCGTCCTTTCGGAAAATGACGCGATGTTCCTCACTCGTTCAATTTGGGCCTGTCTTTCACGGAAAATGACGCGATGTTCCTCGTTGCCTATTGGGACGTCATTCCCGGAAAGGAATGCGATGGCTTCACTGCCATTCGGCCGGTTTTGCCCGCAGAAGGCGCAATGCTTTTCATCAGGGGGGTGACACTGTGTACAAATGCCCATAGACAATTCGATATCGATGGTGATTAGCGCCACCATTTTCGATAAGCTATTTTTTTAAATTTTGCATAAAAAACGCATTCATGACGTAAACCGTAGCTGACGTAGCATAATAGCGCCACGCACGACTATGATGTAGCGTAATACGACTCACTTGCCTACTGGCGAACCCTATAAGCTACAAAGTTCATGCAGATCAGTGTGCAGTAAACGCCATACCATTATTTATTATATTTTATTACCTGTTTTTAGTGCCATTCGCTACGCTATGTTCATCGTTTCATCCTCTGGGACGTCTTTCCTGTAAATGGCGCGATGTTTTCGTTGCATCTGGGTCCGTCTTCCGGGAAAATGACGCGATGTTTTTTCGTTCATGGGGGCTCTCCGGGAAAATGACGCGATGTTTTTTTCGTTCAATCTGGCCTTTATTGACTTTACGCCACTTATGCCGTGCCGGAACAACGGCCGATATCAATGAAACGCAAACTTTGAGCTCTCGTTGCATCTGGGCCGTTCAATACAATAGATGCCCCTCGTTGCATTTTGGCCGTCGCCCGGCCAAACGGCCCGGTGCGGTCCGGGTTAAGGGTTATGTATCCGGTTTTAACTTCCCGAAACCACAAAAATATGGCAAAATTTTTAATGGGCAATGACTTTTAAAAAAACAAAAAAAAAAAAAAAATCAATATTTGTTGTTATGGAAAACCTGTTTTATTTGCTTTTTTTCAACTTCCAAGGAACGCAATATTTTGCCTGGTATAAAATTGTAAGTAAGTCGTCTAAAGACTACGTCCAATCGTAAGACACTGCTCCATGTGACCTTCATACAGGAGTTTTGTTCAATCTGTGTGTTGAATCTTTTTACCCCAACTTTAATGGAGAGTAATTCATAACTTCTTCAGTCTCTTAATTTGTTCCCGTTACCGTACTTAACCCCCGGGGGGTCCCAACTAATGGTTTGGGTAGGGACGTTCTGCCCACACTCTGGAAGTGACCCATAGCTATACCATTTTTTGCCAAAAAGGGACCCATAGCTATACCAGAGATGCAATTTGTTTAGTCCACTTTAACCCAAATTTTGCCATTTTCCACACACTGCAAATGTTTGACATTTTTAACAAATTTTGGACAATTTTTGGCTTCAAGATTGAGGAATCGGCTAATTTTCCAACAAATTCAGAAAATATTTGAAAAAAAACGCCCATTGCTATACCAAAATTGGCATGAAAAAAGGGTCATTGTGAATATACCCAGAAGGGCTGAAATGGTACCGCATTCTGTGGCACGTCCTGGATTTTTTTAGTGTTGAGAACCCCCCACACTTAACCTGTAGTTTCACTTTCAATAACATTTATTGTCAGTGTCTAAGACTACTTAATAAAATTTGTGTAAGTGATCACTCTTTGGCAAATGGTGATATATCACTGAAAACAATTATTTTCTGAAGTCCCATGGTCCACCTCTGTTGTGCAATTTAATTGACCAAGGACAATCTCTGTTGTTTTGTCAACTGTCCAACATATGACTTTTGGTGTGTTGATAACATAGTACTGTAAAATGGTCAACTTCTACAAAATTAATAAAATACTATCATATAACTTACTAATTACAAACCAATTTCAACCATCGACACTTCAATTGGCTAATTTTACCCCACTTATAATACCAGAGCTAGGTTTTAACACTTTCATTCCCATAAAATATTGAAAAAATACACGTCGCGTTCTCGAACCGCTAAATCCCCTGCTGGACGTTTTACAATTTTTAAATAATCATCGGCAATACTACCCCCTTAAACCCAAAATCCCCTTAAACCCACCCCCCTTAACTGGGCACCCCCTTATACTCGTGCAACCCACCTTAACCACAACACGCCCCTTAAACCAGACCAACCCCCCCTTAAACCCGACAACCCCTTAAACCAGGACAACCCCTTTAAACCCCAACAATCCCCTTAATTAAGCCCAGACAACCCCCCTTAAACCTGGACAACCCATGTGCACCGTCCCGCGCCATGCATACGCACCTGCGCGCATACGTGCATGCCCGTGCATGGTGCACGCTGCGCATGTATACGCGTATTAGTGCCACAAAACCCTGACAAAGAAACCCCTTAAAACCCAAAACCCCCCTTAACCCAAAATCCCTTAAACCCAACAACCCCCCTTACCTGGACACCCCCCTTAACCTTGTGCAACCCAACCCACCTTAAACCACATCAAGCCCCCTTTAAGCCCAGACAACCACCCTTAAAACCCGGACAACCCCTTTAAAACCCGGACAACCCCACCTTAAACCCAACAATCCCCCTTAAGCTCCACAACCCCCCTTAAACCCGGACAACCCCTTTACACCCAGACAACCCCCTTAACCCCCACATCCCCCTTAAACCCCAACACCCCTTAAAGCTGACAACCCCCTTAAACCCTGGCAACCCCCCTAAACCTTGACAACCCCCCCTTAACTCGTGCAACCCACCTAAACCACAACAAGCCCCCTTAAGCCAAAACAACCCCCCCGTAAAAACCCGGACAACCCCTTTAAAAACCCGGACAACCCCCCTTAAACCCGGAACAACCCCCCTTAAGTAAGAAGAAAAGAACCAAACCCCCCTTAACACGGACAACCCACCTTAAAAACCCCAGACACACACCTTAAACCCAGACCATCCCCCTTAACCCAACACCCCCTTAAGCTGGACAACCCCCTTAACCCAGACCCCCCCTTAAACATGGACCACCCCCATGTAAACTCGTGCAAACCCACCTTAAACCCACAGAAGCCCCTTAAGCCGAGAAAAACACCCCCCCTTAAACCCCCAACAATCCTCTTAAACGCCAAACAACCCCCTTAAAGCTGGCAATCCCCCCTTAACCCGCGACAACCCCCCTTAACCCCGGACAACGCCCCCTTAAACCCGGCAACACCCCCTTTAAAAACCAGACCCCCACCTTACCCAACAATCCCCCCTTAAACCCACACAGCCCCCTTAAAGCTGGACAACCCCCTTAAACCCCGGACAACCCCCCTTAACTCCCGGACACCACCTTAACCTAATCAGCGCGAGATTACATGATTCCCCACCCCTCCATCAGTTTCATCATCATCAAAATCAGACTTATGGATCTTCAGATATTTTTTCACAAGTCTTTTGGTAAAAATAAAACCCCAACTTAACGTCATTAATTATGCAAATTAGGTACCTATTAGCATATCCACGCCCATAAGTCTAATCAGATGAAGGAGCATGGCAGTCCGAGCACACCCACCAATCACATAACCATAACCCTTATGGGTCTCATGTTATCAGGTTCAACAAGATTGTTGGGTAAAATACCCAAAATTAACTCATAATTAATGCAAATTAGGTACCTAATTAGCAATGCCACGCCCCATAATCTAATCAGATGAAGGGCATGGCAAGTCCGATCCCACCCCCCAAGTCACATCACCATACCCTTATGGGTCTCATGGTTTATCGCGTTCACAAATTGTTGGGTAAAAATAATACCCCAAATTAACTCATTAATTTATGCCAATGAGGTACCTAATTTAGCATATGCCACGCCATAATCTAAGCATAATCAGATGAAGGCATGGCAGTCCGGTCCCCCCCACCAAGTAACATCACCATACCCCTTATGGTTCTCATGTTATCGCGTTCACAAGATTTGTTGACGCCCGCCAGACCCGCCACAGACGCCGCCGCCGCCGACGCCCGTTGACTGATAGCATAATCCCCCTTCCTGCTTTTCAAGCCAGGGGAGAAAAAAGCAAAACAATTTCCTTCAGTATATTACAAGCTACCAAGGTAATGTAATCAATGCAATCCCAAGAAATAAACAGTGGTTTCATTTAACCTTGCTTCATAGTAGCAGCGGGTGTTTTGAACTAAGCCCTTAATGCATTGCATTTCCTATAATTTCTGTACTAAAACATTTCCTAATTAGGGCAGTGTAAAGAAGGTTAAGGAGTACAAAACCTTTCATTATTAAATTTTTTAAAGTCTAGTGTTTGGTGTGCAGGAAAGGTGTCGAAAGAAGGTCGAGTTTTATGTATGAATACACGTCGCGGTTCTCAAACGCTAAATCCCCCGGCGGGAGCGGTTTTTACAAATTTTTAAATATCAGCGCAATCCCCCCCATTAAACACCAAAATCCCCTTAAACCCACCCCACCCCCCTTAACCTGGGGCACTCCCCCTTAAAACTGTCGTCAACCCAGCCTTAAACCACAACAAGCCCCCTTAAGCCAAACACCCCCCCTTAAAATCCGGAACAACCCGTTAAAAACCCGACACCCCTTAAACCACCCCAACATTCCCCCTTAAGCCCGACAACCCCAACCCCAACCCTTAAGCCCGTACAAAAACCCATGTGCAACGTCCGCGCAATGCATACGCACATGCGCGTCATTCCGTGCCATGCGCGTGCATATGTGCGATGTATACGCGTATTATGTGCCACAAAACCCCTTAAACCCAAAAAAAACCCCTTAAAACCCAAAAATACCCCTTAAAACCCAACAACCCCCCTTAAACCTGACAACCCCCCTTAAACTATTGTGCACCCCAACCTTAAACCACAACAACCCCCTTAAGCCCAGACAACCCCTTTAACCCCCGACAACCCCTTTAAACCCGACACCCACCTTAAAACCCCAACAATCCCCTAAGTGTCAAGACAACCCCCCTTAAAACCCGGACACCCCTTTAACAAACCCAGACAAGCCACCTTAAACCCCAACAATCCCCCCTTAACCCAACAACCCACCCCCTAAGTTGGGGCAACCCCTTAAAAAAACACCCGACAACCCCCCTTAAACCTGGACAACCCCCCTTAAACTCGTGCAACCCACCTAAACCACAACAAGCCCCAATAAGCCCAGACAAACCCCCCCTTAAACCGGACCAACCTCTTTAAAAACCCGACAACCCCACCTTAAACCCCACAATCCCCTTAAGTCAGTCAACCACCCTTAAACCCGGACAACCCCCCCCTTAAAACCCCAGACAACCCCTAACCCCCACAATCCCCCTTAAACCCAACAACTCCTTAAAGCTGGAAAACCCCCCTTAACCCAGACAACCCCCCTTAACCCCCCAATCCCCCTAACCAACAACCCCCTAACGCTGGACAACCCCCCTTAAACCCGGACAACCCACCTTAACCCGGACACCCCCTTAAACCCGACAACCCACCCTTAAACCCCAACAATCCCACTTAACCCCAACCACCCCTTAAAGCTGTACAACCCCCCTTAAAACCAGACAACCCCCCTTAAACCTGGACAACCCCCTAAACTCGTACAACCCACCTTTAAAACACACAGCCCCCTTAAGCCCAGACAACCCCCTTAAACCCCACAATCCCCCTAACCCAACAACCCCCTTAAAGCTGGACAACCCCCTCACCCGGACAACCCCCTTAAACCCGCAAACACCCTTTAAACCCAGACCACCCACCTTAAAACGCCCCAAATCCCCTTAACCCCAAAACCCCCTTAAAAGCTGGACAACCCCCTTAAAACCCCCGGAACAACCCCCCCTTAACCCCGAAAACCCACCTTAAACCTAAATATCGCGATAGTAAAAAATGATTCCCCACCCCTCCTCAGTTTCAACTCAAAATCGGACTTATGGATCTTCAGATAGTCTGTTCACAAGCTTTTTGGGTAAAATACCTACCCAAATTAACTCAGTAATTATGCCATTAAGTACCTAATTAGCATATGCCACGCCCATCATCTAATCCGATAATGGCAGGGCAGTCCGTCCCACCCACCAAGTCACACCACCATAACCCTTATTGGGTCTCATGTTCTCGCGTTCACAAGATTGTTGGTAAAAATACGCCCCCCAAATTAAACTCATTAATATGCAAATAGTGACCTAATTAGCATATGCGCCGCCCATAATCTAATCAGTTCGAGGGCATGGCCGTCCGACCCCACCCACCGTCACATCACCCTAACCCGTAATGGGTCTCATGTTTATCGCCATCATATCGCTTCCACGATTGTTTGGGTAAAAATACCCCGAATTAACTCATTAATTATTCAATTAGGTATCTAATTAGCATATGGCCCCCACGCCCATAAGCTAATGATGAAGGGATGGCAGTCCGATCCCCCCCACCAGTCAACTCACCATAACCCTTATGTGTCTCCTGTTTCGCGTTCCCAAGATTGTGGTAAAAATACCCCATTAACTTCATTAATTATGCAAATATTAGGTTACCTATTAGCATTTCCATCCCTAATCTAATCAGATGAAGGGCATTGCAGCCCGACCCCACCCCAAGTACATCACAAACCCTTAATGGGCTCATGTTTATCGAGCTTCACACAGATTGTGTTGGACGCCGCCGACGCGGACGCCGCCGACGCGGACGCCGCCGACACCGCCGCCGACGCCTTGACTGATAGCAAATCAATCCCCCTTCTGCTTTTCAAAGCCAGGGGGATAATGTGTGATCACAACATGCCGGGATCAATGCATGGGATTATTGACTGTGAAATGTAACCACAACGATGCATTGTGGGATGGGCTAAATACTGCCTCCTTAGGTGCCTGTGGGTTTTTTAAGGCCACTTTAATGATGATTGGTTAAGGGAGAGAATTTGGGCTGTTCAAGTTAACACAGTTCACGGTTAAAGTTCATCCAGCATATGTTATGGTTCAAGAGCGCACTATAAATTATAGTGCGCTTTTGACATGGGTGAACATTGCATTCGTGAATTAGACTTGCATAACTAGCACTATCTTTCGGAGCACTGGGAATGGTTAAAGACACATGGTAAAGGCACATGGAACTTTTAGCCCGGGAGAATTATTTGTTGGTAAAACAATAACAAACTAACCCTTTCTGGCAATAACTACCTAAATCATCTACCTAATAAGCATGAAATTTACTGCCAAGTGATTACTCAGACTAGGCTGCAATGCAATGCTCTCTAGGCCAGCAGATAATGCAGAGGGCTCAGCTTCACTCAGCATGCATCTACATTGTAGGACACCGACAATGACACATCAAGCAATAATCCTTTCCTACAAACCCATTCTTCCTCCAAACCCACACGTAAGAACAAAATGCCCCCAAAAAACGCACACCTGCTCAGAATTTCAAACTCCACACATAAACTTTTCAAAGAAAATGTCATTACGTGCATACCTGCGAGTTTCAAAGAATTGGAAAGACATTAGAGACTAGTTTTATGTAGAGCACATGGGTGTTCCGCCTCTAATAGAATTGCTAGTGAGACAATAGCCGATATATAGGCTAAAAATTGCAACGATAGATTTCAAATCACGATGTCCCCAAAAAATTTTGAAAATCTTGTTTTGGGCCTGGTGTAAAAGCATCATATAAAAATATTCCCCATCTGAAGGATTACGCTGAGAACTTTTCTTTGGTCCAACATTGTGAAATTTTGTATTTTGCCATTTAGACAATACAAATCAGCCTATGTTTTATAGTGAAATATAAACAGTACAAATCACCTTTTGTTTTCAATTTTATTAAGTATTTCTGGACCAATAAAAGTAGGGATCATTGACCATCTGTCTATATGAAATCACTAACATCTCACAGAAACTATGGGATGAATATTGGATGACTTGTCGCACCTTTAAGAGGGTCTCAGAAGCTGCGGTACACGATTTCCTATATAAGAACATGCGCCGTTTACAAGTAATGTTCCCCATACTGCCTAGAGCATTTTTTTCTTGTCCATACTTCCGAGCATTTTTTTTTTTTGCTGTTTTTGTTTTAGTATTTTTTTTAATTTGCATTTTTTTTTCTGGAATTGTTTTGTGTTTTCTTTTGTTTTAGTAATTCAAAGGTCCCATTGCCCGATCGCTAATCGCCTCGTCCCCAACCCAAGATTTTACCGGAAGTGGGCAACATTTTGTATCAGAAGAAAGCTATAATATTTTTCTCATTTCCCCTTTGAAATCTTAAGGTTCTTTAAGGAGTTTGGTTGGGAAGTTAACGAGCGAAAATGTCTCCATTTTGTTCGACCCATCTTATTTTTACAGAGTACGCTATGGGGCTTAAAAAATAACGTTTCATTCCTATCTCTCCACATCAAACGGGTTAACATATCGGCGCGAAACTTTACAGATGGGGTTTTTGGGTGAAGGACACTCTATCAAGATGAAAACTTCATATACTTAATAAATCGGACCATCCGCCTTTAAACAATTATAAACAAGATTGCCGTGTGCCAAATACAATCAATCGTATCTGTTCACTTAAAACAACATTGATGCAAATCCGATGAGAATCACAGATCGATTCTTGCAGTGATTCTTGCAGCATCCATGGATGAGAATCAATTTTCCCCCACTGATCATTATAACTCAAGGAGCATTTTGTGATCCAGCACCATCTGTTTATTCATTGTTCAATATATATCCTTGAGAAACTGATTCACAACTTTTTGCGATTCCCTACTTTGCTGTTTTGTGTTTGAGCAAACGCTTGTTTTTCCTTCCCATAGGCCACTGCAATAATTTGTCCTGTTTACCAAACGGACAGAAAAACAAAATTGCGAATTTCTTACAGACGCAAGTTTCACTCAGTTTTTTTTCTCAAAGTTTTCACTGTTGGAGAAATCTCAAGAGTGAAATTCCAAATCGAAGAAGGGGTGAAACCTTGACTTCATAAATTATGCAATGAGATACTTAATAGCATATTTTAAAAACGCCCAATCTCATCAGGAGGGTCGAGAACTCATGGACACCGCTTCTTTCCACCAAGTTACAGATCATTTTTGCCTCCTACGACTCCAGATAATCGTAACCCATTGTTAACATTTTTATCACGGCACGAACAACAGAGACGAACGACGGACGCTGCCATTTTATAGTCCCCAGTACCGAACTCGTTCGGTGGGGACAATTACAGCACACTGGATTATGGGGCACGGCTATATAAACATGTTCTCATACATCAAAATGCCTCGACAAAATCAACAAAATAAAACCCTTTTTTGAGAATATCTAGTGAAACCATGAACAAAACTAAGGTCCTTTGGATCGCCAAATTGCACCTGTAAAGTAGTGACACAGGCACATTTTCATTAAACTATTGGCGATCCTGTCTTATGGTCCACGATCATATATAGGGTTTAATACTATTTTATCTTGACATAAAGTTTAATAATCTTTCGCTCAGGTAAAAATAGCTCCCCTAAATGTTTTTTTTTTTTTTTTTTTTTTTTTTTTTTAAAAGTAATTATTAAAACCCTGCTTTTTGGTGTACCTTCAACGAACATCGCATTGAAGCAGCATAGCAGCGCTGTCGGGAGTGGGAATGCTACCGAGCCTTGACACTCCTCCCTTTATGCATTTGTTGGGGTGCGGATGCGCAATATGAGACGAAAATCATCGCTTATGCTGCTCAACTTCGCGCTAATCCCGTTTAATTGTACGCGTTCATTGATACGCTAGTCCCACGTTTTAACGCGTTTCCATTTTAACGCTCAACTGAGTCCTTATCAAACAAATTTAGTTCCGTAATCGTCTCTACTACTCCCTGGTACAGATTTTCGGACTTTTAAATTAACCAATCAGAATATCCAATTGATCATGTGGATCGAATGTTTTTCACCAATAGAAAATGGCGGATGCTCTGAAAAGCTTGTGTTTTACCCACAATGTCCCTCATAAATCAAAGCCCTGGCCTCCTTCCAAAAATTTTAACCTCTTTTTCTAGTAACAGATTTATGACTATGTTCTATACAGGTTAGTACTGAAAACGGCTGCATATTTATTGGTTTTCGGCCAAAAACCTGACGAAATCAATCGTTTTTAGAACTTTCAAATTGTCTTCAACTTTGTTATTTTAAACCCCATATTTCCCTCATAAATTCGAAGCCGTGCCCTCCGTCCAACCAATTTAACCTTCTCGGCAAAGCTTAATGGGGCTATTCACTTTGTCGGCTAGCTAATCTGATGGAAAAGTAATTCTTTTTTGTCGGGTCGCCTAAGCGACCCGACTATAGAACCCACTGCTCTCAAATTGCGTAATGAGTCGATTTCTATAGCTGCAGTCTTTTCATTAAATGTGTCTTTTATGAAATGATCTACGTACTACTATTATTTTGTAGTTTAGTGTTTGGGGTGGAATCGATGCAATTTCAGAAAGAGAATAACATCATTGCAGTTTTAAATGGCCTTAAATCATTTCTTTCTTTGATTTAGTCTCCTTCCAAAACTGGCTGGGAAATAGGGTGATTGGTTAAAAAACGTTGCAGGGAAATAGACAAGAGGTCTCGAACCACAAAGTCCCCCGCCCGTCGCGATAGTAAGGAGGGAAATATAATTGAAGATCACAGGGAGAATTTTGATGGAAATAAGTAGTTCTCAAACCACAAACACTGCATGCTGCTGCCTAGCAGTTGCAATTTGACGGCATCAATTGTTGAGTACATTGAACCATACAACTAATTTGTATTTATTTGACCTTAGATGACCTCTGAACCTTGACCTTGAAATGACCGTCAAATTTTTCGGCAATGAATCTTTACTACATATACACCCATCATTTTTCATGACCATACTACCATGGATGGATTTGACCTTGGATGACCCCACATGCCCTGAAAAGCCATCAAATTTTGTCCCTGAAGTTGAACCCACACCCACCCAGTTTCATCCAATCCTACCACCACATACTTAGTGATGTTACCTTGGATGAACCCCACATGTACTTGAAATGACCTGCAAATTTGTTGCACTGAATGCTGGACCACACCCCACCCAGTTTCATCAATCCTACCACCTACTTAGTGTTTGACCTTAAATGACCCACAATGACCTGAAATGACCTTGGACCTTCAAAATTTTTTTGGCAGTGAATGCTGGACCACACCCACCAATTCATCATCCTACACCCACATACAAAGGTTATAGAGCAATTGTTATCCCCTTTTTGACCTTGAAATGACCCCGACACAATTACTTGAAATTACCCTTCAAATTTTTTTGTCACTGAATGTTGACAACCCACCAAGTTTTCATCCTCCTACCACAATTTGCATGGCTATAGCATTTAATTCCATTTGACCTGAATGACCCCCGCATGACCTGCACATGACCTTCAATTTCGGCACTTAATGTTGCCCACACCCACAAAGTTTCACCATCCTACCACTTGCCAGGCTATAGCACTTTACTCCAATTTTTGACCAATTTGACCCATTTTTGGACCATGTTTGAGCTTTGACCCATGCCACATTAACCCATCTCCGAAATCCTCCGCCCTGCCAACTTGCGCAACATCTATGGTGCGAAGATTGGCACCCATACTTTGGCTTAGATAAAAGATATGTTTTCACGGTTTGTAGCATTTCGCCCTATTTTTGCCATATTTGACCTTTGGACCCCATGAACCCATACCCCCTTCAATCCAGGCCAACGCATACTTGAGATACACTTGTTGCGAAGATGGCACCCACGTTGCTTAGAATCCAAAGAGGTATCGGCGTGGCACACACACCCACACGCAAACGTACGAGACATTTCTATAGTCCCCCCCTTCGTCCAACAGAAGTTGGCGGGGGACCATAAGGGTGAGTACTAATAGGAGAGTTCTAATTTACGAAATGATCCGACACGTAGAGTTAAACTACAGTGTGGAGAAAGCCGGTATAATGACATGGTGAAAGGCAAACAATTGGAAGGGATTGCCTTTCTCCCTAAGGCATTTTCAGTGAAAGGGGTCAGTTCAGGTTGTAATTTCAGGTGTAAGGAATGGTGTATCTCTAAAGTATACCATACATGTTTGGTATTATTTAAGACACGTTTAAGGCAACATCTTTATTGAAATGAACAGGAAGGTGTAACCTCATAAATTCAGCTTATACTTGGGATTCCTTTAAACCATTTTGCGCCCAATTGGGGCATTTGTTTTTTGTTTTCTATTCGTTTATTTAAATGACAGAAGAGATTTACGTAAACTTTAACTTGGGGGCTGCCAGTTTTTACATGTTTGCGCCCATTGGGCGCCTTTTCTATTTTTTTTCTTTATTTGCAATGACGGGAGTTTTTAACTACAATCAAATGAAAGCTCGTAATTTAAGGATTCAGTTTTTACATCTTTTTGTTTGCGCCCAATTGGGGCGCCTTTTCTATTTCTCTCTTTATTTGAAATGACATGAATGTGTACCTACACTACGTTCATGAAAGCTTAAGCTTGGGGAGTCAGTTTAACACATTTTGTCCCATTGGCGCCTTTCTATTTTCTTTATTGACAATGATAGGAAGGTTGTAACCCTACATTAATTAAAGCTTATAAACCTGGGGATTCAGTTTTTAACATATTTTGTGTCAATTGGGTTTTTTGTAGTTTCTTTCGTTGAAATGACAGAGAGTTTTACGTAAACTCAAAATTTAAATCTCGTACTTAATGATGCAGTTTTTACACTTTTGCCGCCAGTTTTAACAACACTTTTCTTTTTTGAATGACAGGAGAGTTTACGTACATCAAATTAAAAAGCTTTTAACTTGGGGATCCCATTTTTACATATTTTTGCGCCAATAACGTTTAAATAAAGCTTACAACCAAAGTCAAGGTCACGGGAGATCAGTTGCAATCCCGTGGGGGGGGGCCACTTGTATTCATAGGCGGATATGAGGATTGCGTGAACCTGGACTTTCAAAAAGCAACCCTAACAACGTATTCTCCATCACAACTAAAAAACAAGCTAACACCCCCCCATACCCTTAACAAGTAGTTTTATCTGTTTATGACTCCCTCAACAAGTACGCATGCATTGCATCGTAAATATATCCTTTATTATCTTGCTTTGCTTTCTTTCCCAATTTTCCGATTACATATTTGGATGATTTTGATCCTGCTTAATTATATATAACAACAATTTCCGGGTTAAACAAAACATACCCTTTTTTACTGTTTTTGACACCCAAGCGAATGACGCACGTACATCGCGTTTTGGAAAAAAGACACCCTTTTTACGCGTTTTCCTTTTTCACGCATCATATCCACTTTTGAATACAAGTGGCCCCCCGGGTTTTCAATCTTATACTTATATCACACATCACTTAAAATCAGTATATTTCTTTTAGACAGTTCTGTAATTAAAGTGCACCTTCAAACTGGAAATCATCTACTCCTCTTAATGCTTTTTAATGTGTTCTTATTCTTTGTACAATTATGCCTGGCGACCCGACAGTTTTTTTTTTTAATACTTGTTTTCCCTATATTGATCGTGGACCCCTAAGACAGGATCGCCACCTATTTATTGCATTTCTTTCAATTTGTTCTCAGATGACATTATCATCTCTAAATTAAATCTATATGAAATCTAGGACCTAGAATGAACTCAGATATATTTCATGCAAAAAAAACTAAATTTCGCGTTCTCGTCTTTTCGCGCTCGCTTATTCAATATATAAGCTTGGGCCGCCCCATACCTTGCCCTGGCATGTGACCTTTGATCCTCCTCAACATACGAGGATCGCTTGGTGCAACTCTGGACAAAGTTTGGTTTCCAATTGAACTGCTTCAAGTTTTCAATTAGATTCATTTTAACATTTTTAGCCCAGTTTTTCAACTTGACCGTCAATCACATTACCTTTTGACTTTCAACATGACCCGTGACCTCATCACATATAGGCTCCCATTGTGCACCTTGACAGAAGTTTGGTTCCAATTGAAGTAAACTTTTCATTGAGGTCAATTATTTAAAAAACTCCACAATTTTTTGACACACACAGCCCACCACATACACACATACAACACACGCCAAAACGTATTGCTAAGTGTCCTGCCCGCTATACTGGCGGCCCACAAAAATTATGCCATAAATACATAGGAACTTATGAGGCTAAAGATGTCCATTATTTTTCAGCCTTAATCTGTCATAACCTTTAATAATCAAACAAATCTGTTTTAAATTAAGTTTATTACATGGATATCACATACTCTTTATCTTGAATTTAAAAGCCACCAAAGGGCCATCAACAGAACCACATAACAGGATGGATATTGATGAATCACTCTGTCATGTTTTTTTTTTCTTGTGTTCAACACTAATCGATGGTCCTCAAAATAAAACGAGTGGTTTTAATTATAAATCATTGTTTAAAGGTGCTTGTTCCGATTTATGTATACTGTGTTCTCTCCACTGATAGGAGAGCCTGGCACTTGCATATACACCCAATCAAGTTGAGATTTTTATATCATCTGAATTGTTGGCCTAGTATAGCATGTGTGCCTAATTTGACACTAACACAATTTGATCTACTCTGGAACAAATTCTAATTTTTTTTGTATTTTTCTGTACAACACCCCACCCCCTCCCCAACACTCGCAACCCCCATCCCCAACACTCACTGTCCGCAACACCCCATCCCCCAACACCTGCAAACAAAATTCCACCCCTCCCCAACACCCGCAACACCCACCCCAACAACCCCACGAACCCCCCCCTCCTAACACCGCCCAACTCTACAACAACCCCACCCCCTCCCCAAGCACTCGCAATACCCACCCCCACCCCCTCCTTAACACCCCTCAACAACCCCAAACCCCCCTGCAAACACCCCACCCCCCCACCCCACGTAACACGCCTTCCCGTCCCAACACCTCGCAACAAGCTTACTACAAGCTACTACTCCCCTCCACAACACCCTACCCCTCCCCAACACCCTCACCCCTCCCCAACACTCCACCCCCTCCCCCAACAAACCCCCTCCCTACCCCCATGCAACACCCCACCCCTCCCAACACACTGCAACACCACAACCTCCTGGCCAAAAACCCCCCCCCTGGGGGCACACCCCGCACCCCCCTCCCCAACCCCCCGCAAACCTAACCCCCTCCCCCCACCCCTATGACATAGTATTCTCATGTATCGAAGGAATTTTGCCTATCCACGACAGGGTTGTCTCCAGTCAGTTGACTGCCGGCTAATGCGATGCGTGAGCGAGCGCAGCACTCGCCCCTCACTCCGGGGGTCCAGGGGCCTGCTTTAAGGCCCCTGGTGGGGTTCCATGGGCAACGCCCCGGTTGGTGATCGAGGGGCGCAGCCCCCGAAGCTCACAGGTTTCTAGCCTATTTAAATGGATTTGAGGGGTTTTCATCACTCAAACGTTTTTTACTGTGGTCATTACAGATTTTAACAGTCCTTTTTCAACACTTTTTTTTTATCACCACATTATTTAAATGTTTCAAGCATTAACACACTGCACTCATGCCACTAAACCACTCCAGTGTACTACACTGGAGTGGTGAATTTTATTACTGTAATATTAAGACTGTATGCATTAGTTATTAGTTACATGTACATGCTGTATATCGTATTCTACACTGTATTATGTTTGCATTTACAAACACCGAGTATACTACGCGGACACACACTTCTCTTAAACTAACTTTATCACTATTGTGATAGCGTATCACTGCGGGGAAGCGTATGTTGTTTGTGTGGAGAGAGCACGAATGGTTACGGCCTTTGCCTATTCAATAATACACGCGTAACCCTTCTTCTGGTTATTCTGGTGGAATCGACCAGTGACCAATCGCGAACGGAATTCCTCCCTACCACGGCTAGGTATTTCCTCATACGTCATATGCATCATTAATAGGTAAACAAACTGAGCCGGTGCTAACTAAAATGTCCTTTCAACCAACATTCATTTTTTAATATCTTGTTGTTCAATCTACTATAAAGAGGTACTCATCACGCCCTATGAACCACAAAACTTTTTTTATATTGTTATTGTTGAAAATAAAGCCGCTAGAAGCTCAAATACGTTGGGACTATTTTAGCGCCGAGTGGCGTTGTCTACAGATTCTACGCCGCACGCAATGCGTGCTGTTTATGATCAGGCTGTGGTTGATCCACTATGGAATTTTCTACCTGGCTTTCATAATGTATTTTACGCACCATAATCGGAACCATGCCGTATGGGCACCTATTGGAAAGTGGATCAGCTGTTTCAAACATTTCAGGAGTACTGTACAATATATTATGAAATAAATAATCGGAGTGTTTGATTTCGGAATAAAATGGGATGTTATGGTAAGTGAAACTTTTGCTTATTTCTCTCTCTTTTTTCACAATCTTTTTATGCAAAACTGCGTTTTTTTTTGGTACCCCGTCGGAAGGGTCACTTGAACCTTCCGTCCCGGCCGGCCAACGGAGTGCCGCGAGACCCAACGGCGCCTACCGTCGTGGAGACAACCCTGCCGACGTACCATTTCAGATACAACAATTATGTATAGTTAATTAGCTCATTTGCATATACCTAAGAATCCGCTGCTGAATTATCACATACTACTTTCAAATTGCAAAAGAAGATGTGGGCCATGATTATGCTTTCAAGCAGGCAGGAATTTGAGTACCAATGTTACAGTGTCAAAACATATAGCAATACGCTTGAATTTTTTTCATATTATTAGGTCCATTTGCATACTCAATTTTACCGCCCAAAAATACCCAAAATACGTCAAAATCTAATCAGGTCGAGAACTCTTCAGCCCGCTTCTTCCACCAAGGTACATCATATTATAATCGTACGGAACTCCAGAAAACTTGTACACAATGCCTTGCAGGAAAATTTCATAAATTAATGGTCAAATGAGATACTTAATTAGCATATTTTATATAAACGCCCAAATCTATCAGGTCGAAACTCATCACCTGCTTCTTTCCACAATTTACTCATTGTGCCCCACGGAACTCCAGATAAATCGTTATACACATTGGTTAACATTTTTTATCACACACGTATGAACAGACGGACGGACGTGACGAATGACGGACGCTTCTCCTTTTAATATCCCCCGTTCCGAATACATTCGTTCGGCGGGGACAATTAAAGCACAATGGATTAAGGGGCACTGCTATATAACCATTTTTCTCATAACATCACAATGGCCTCACAAAATCAACAAAAATTAACCCTTTGTTGGGAAATCTAGTGAACCATAAACAAAACTAAGGTCCTTGGATCGCAAAATGCACTGTAAAGTAAAGTTGACACAGCAACATTTTCACTAAACTACATGTATTGGCGATCCTGTCCTTTGGGCTTCCCATCATATATAGGGTTTATTTACATTTTATATATCTTTTGAAGCATAAGTTTAATCTTTAGCATCAAGGTAAAATAGCTCCCCTAAATGTGTTTTGGAGTCAAATCGTCCCTATTTATGCCAAAAAGTAATTTTACCTGCTTTTTTGTGTACCTTCAACGACCTCGGCATTGAAGCTAGCAGCCGCTGTTGAGAGTGCATGCTACCGAAGCCTTGACACCCCCTCCCTTTGATGCATTTGGGGGACGATGGTCAATTCTGAGACTAAAAGCCAATCGCGTATGTAGCTCAACTGCAGCGTGTATCCCGTTTATTGTACTGCCGTTCATTGTACGCTAGTCCACGACACAAGCCGTCTTACGGCGTTTCCATTTTAACGCTCAATAGCCTTTAAATCCAAACAAATTTAGTTCCGTAAGCGTCTCTACTTTCCGCTCGTAAAGATTTTCGACTTTTATTAACGCCATCAGAATAGCCAATTGTATCATGTGTATCGAATGTTTCACCGATAGAAAATAGCGGATTGCTCTGAAAAGCTTGTGTTTACCCCATATTTCCCTCATAAATCAAAGCCCCTGCTGCCCCCTTCCAACAATTTACGCTTGTCTTCCTAGTACGATTTATTAGCTATTCGATACAGTTTGTAACGATGAAAACGATTCATATTTATTATTGGTTTTTCGAGCCAAACCTTGACGAAAATCAATGTTTTTAGAACTTCAAAATTGTCGTTCACTTTGTGTTATTTTTTACCTTTATACCCCATAATTCCCTCATAAATCGAAGGCCCTGCCCTCCTTCCAACAATTTAACCTGTTGGCAAAGCCTTAATTGGGAGCTATTAAAAAAACTGTCGTGGCTAGCTTATCTGATGGAACAGTATTTTTTTTTGTCGGGTGGTCGCCTTAGCGTACCCGACTATAAAACCACTCTGCTCCAAAATTGCGAAGGAGTCTATTTCTATAGTTTAAGGTCTTTCATTAATGTGTCCTTTTTTGAAATTGATCTACGTACTACTATTATTTTGGGAGTTTTAGTGTTGTGTGTGTAATCGATGCACAAATTTCAGACAAAGAATAACATCATTGCGGTTTTAAATGGCCCTTAAAAATCATTTCTTTGATTTTAGTGTCTGCCAAGACCATCTTCGAATTGCCCATTTAGGAATTGCATGGCACCGGTGCATGAACTTCAACAAATTTTAAATTCACAAGGTAAATTACATGCACAGGCTAATGTAACATGGATTGGTGCTAACTGTTAACCGTTATTCATAACACAACTCTGGTACGTTTATACTATTGAACAGTTGCTCAAATTTTATCATTTCAGCATCATGACTTTCTAATGAAATAAGCTAAAATTGCATAGTTGAAGTGAATTACAAAGTTGAAATTGAACATGCCACGTTGCATGCAGGATACAAAAGTTCATGCACAGAGAGAAAGCTACATGCAACCTGTGATGTGTGCACCTGGGTAATTCCGAAGCCTGGCCAAGACTGGCTGGGAAATAGGGAGATTGGTTACAACGTTGCAGGGATAGATTAAGGGTGAGTAACTATAGGAGAGTTTAAGAACAGAAAATGATCAGAGGCCACTAGAGTTAAACACCGTGAAGCAACGTATATGACAAGGGTGAAGGCAAAAAATTGGGAGGGATTGCTTTTCTCCCTAAGGTCATTTTCAGTGAAAGGGTCAGTTCAGGGTTTAATTCAGGGTGGTAATGATTGGTGATATCTCAAAGATATACCATAAATGTGTTGGATATTATTTAAGATGAAGTTTAGGGCAACATCTTTATTTGAAATGACCAAAAGGGTTGTCACCTACATTAAATTCAAGCTTATAACTTGGGGATTCCTCCTTCTAAACCTTTTGGCGCCCATTGGGGCGTTTTTTTCTATTCTTTTATTTGAAATGACAGAAGAGATTACGTACAGCTTTTAACTTGGGGATGCGTTTTTTTAAACATGTTTGCGCCCAATTGGGGCGCCTTTTTCTATTTTCTTCTTTTATTTGAAATACAGGAGGTGTAACCTCGTTCATTAAAGCCTTATAACCTGGGATTCAGTTTTTAACATATTTGTCCAATTGGGGGGTTTTTTGTAGTTTCTATTTTCGTTATGTGAAATGACAGGAGAGTTTTACTTATCTCAAATTAAATTCTCTTACCTAAGGGATGCAGTTTTTAACACATTTTGCGCCCAGTTTTTACGACATTTTTTCTTTATTTGCAATGACAAGAGAGTTTTACGTAATCAAATTAGCTTTTAACTTAGGGATCCACTTTTTACATTTTTTTTTTGTGCGTCCCAATACTTAAATTAACGCTTACAACCAAGGTGCAAAGGTCAACGGGAGATCAAGTTGCAATCCCGGGGGCCACTTGTATTCATAGGCGGATATGATGCGTGAACATGGCACGTTCAAAAAGCACCCTAAACAGTTTTTTTCACCAACTAAACAACAGCTAAAACATACCTTAACAAGTATTTTAATCTGTTTTGTGATAACCCTCAACAAGTACGCAGGCATTGAATCGTAAATATAGCCTTTATTATCTTGGCTTTGGCTTTACTTCCCAAGGTTTTTTGTCCTATTACAATATTTTGGATATTTTGAGCCCTGCTTGATGAGATATAACATGAACAATTTCAGTGTAAGAAAAAAACATACCCTTTTTTTCCATATTTTACTGTTTTTGACACCCTAATCGATGTATGCGCGTACATCGCCTGTTGGAAAAAAGACACCCTTTTTACGCGTTTTCTTGTTCACGCATCATATCCACCTTTGAATACAAGTGGCCCCCCCGGGGTTGCAATCTTATACTCATGTATCAAACATCTACTTTAAATCAGTTATATTTCTTTTTATACATGTTTCTGTAATTAAAGTGCAACTTCAAACTAGGAAATCATCTACTCCTCTTAAATGCTTTTTAATGTTGTTCTTATTTCTTGTAAAATTATGCCTGGCGACCCGACACAGTTTTTTTTAAATACTTGTTTCCCTATATATGATCGTGGACCCCTAAGACAGGATCGCCAAACTATTACATTTCTTCAATTTGTTCTCAGATGACATTATCATCTCTAAATTAAATCTAGGACCTAGAATGAAACTAGATATATTTCATGCAAACAAAAAATTATGCCATAAATTACATAGGAGACTTAATGAGGCTAAAGATGTCCATTAATTTTCAGCCTTATCTGTCATAACCTTTAATAATCAACAAATCTGTTAAAATTAAGTTTATTACATGGATATCACAGACTAATTATCATTGATATTAAAGCCACAAAGGCCATCACAGACCAACATAAACAGGATGGATAGTGAGGGAATCAACTCTGGCATGTTTTTTTCTTGTGTTCAACACTATGATCGATGGTCTGCAGAATAAAACGAGTGGTTTTATTATAAATCATTGTTTAAAAGGTGCTTGTTCCGATTTATGTATACTGTGTTCTCTACTTGATATGAGAGCCTGGCACTTGCATATACACCCAATCAAGTACTGTGGGAAACAAACTTGCAGTTTTGATGTAGACGCAATAATGCAACTTGCAAAGCCCTATACAACACTGTGCTAATATTGATGGTTAACCACTAAAACGGAATTTTTTTGTTTACACCTTAGGAATGAAATGGATTTGAGGGCTCAAATTTCAGGACGACAATGAGAAAATACAGCCTTTCATCTGATATCAAAATCGATACTACTTCCAGGTAAATCAGGGGGGTCCCAAAGACGATCGGAACACGCACCTTTAACCATAAGAGTATTGATTTCAGCTTACTTAATCATTTCAGGCAATGGCTAATATATTTGACAGCTTTACAACCATGCAAAAACAACAAACTCAATTATGAAAAATCTTGAGGGTGCACTATTTTCCAAATGTGTCTGTCTCTAAGGTCCGTATGCACAAAGGAGTTAGACCTGGTCTAAGTGTAATTTTGTCCCACTGGAAATGACATTTTCCTGTGCATTAGGCATAAAAAATTGTTTGTTTGGCGTAACCCGACCGACCCTAAAAACCTACCGACTCAAAAGTTTTTATGCAATTAGCACAAAATAAAAAAAAATATTCTGCCGACCGACCCATTACTTTCATTTTTTTACCAACACAACTTTAGACGAAAAAATAACAAAACAAGACAACAAAAGCAACTACAACAAGTAAAATAAAAAATCTTTGCTATGTCATTGAAAAAACTTTAAAATAGTATTCATTTTGGAGGAAAACATATAAAAGATATAAAAAAAAAATTAAAAAAAAAAATCTGACCGACCGACCCTGGTATTTTTTCTCCATTATGCCAAACAAACATATTTTTTTATGCCTTAACATGAGGTAATTTGTATTTATTTTAAAATTTGCATTTTAATCTTTAAAGTTTACTAGTTACTTTATGAAGAAAATGTAAATAACTTTCAATTTTGGACAAAACTAATTTTGACTTAGACCAGGTCTAACTTTAAACCTGGTCTAACTTTTGTGCATACGGACCAAAGTTGCAAGAGCAAATCCCCGATTCAAATTGTCTGTCTATATACCTGGCAACAAATCTGCATCAATTGCTGCACTGCACTAAAAATTGCGTACTCAATCGTCGCATTGAATGCTACTCAATTTTGAGTACGTATGCCAGCTTGTAACGTGTATATTTATATTAAGTGTTCTCATTATAAAATCATCACGGCAATCGTCGCAATGTTTCATGCCATTGTCTTTAGGTACATGCATCCTCCATAGTTGGCAGTGGTGTTTGTTTTTATTTTCAATCCACCCTTTTTAATGAAAACGCCCTTTATACTGTACTTGATAACCCACCCTTTTACTTTATGGGCTGTGACACTTAGTGTGCAGTGGGTTCTGAACCACATCCAGCATCCTTAGTAATATCATTGGTCTTGGAAGTCATTAGCCTTACACAAAACAGTTACAACCAACATGTAAATTCCTATGACAATGTAGGGATGTTTTGATTTTTTTCCAATATAAATACATCATGGCGAACATAATCTCACAGATAGGCATTTGTATTTTATCTACCATCAAAACCCACCCTTTTTATTCCTGACCCACCGTTTTTACCAAAGCACCCCTCAGGGTCAGGTCAGGTTTCCTATGAGGGCCTGCTACTGGTATCCTGGTAACAGTACTACCTGTCCCAGGGCCGAGTTGGCGGCGGCTAAACCGTCACCCCATCAGGTTTCTAAGGAAATCAGATGAGGGTAGCTGGTTACCCTGGTAGAATGAAAAAGAAGATCTACCTACAAGGGCATCAGCTCTGGAGAGTTAATGGTGGCCATCCAGCACATGCTGCCTTGCATGGTGGGCATGGTTGCCCAAAGGCTAGGCCCACCGCCGAAAACTGTGGATTGGCGTCAGGAAGGGCATCCGGTCAATTATCTTTTGCTCCAACAAATCCTCACACAGCAGTATTTGTTGAGTGTGAGGTGAATCCGGCCACCCCCGTTAGCGGGGACAAAACCGGATTTAAAACTTTGGTCTAACTAACTAACCTTTATATCAATAAAATCTTTTATAATCCACCCTTTCTAAAGCCGGCACACACACATGACCATCAAGATCTACGGCGGTCCGTTAAGTATGTTTATCCTGTTTCTAAAATTGAAAGCATAAATTGAAACCAGCGTTTGAAAATTCTCAAGACTGGAATAATACCGAAAGGCGTTGTGGGAAAAAGGGATGCGGCCCATAGCAATTGCGTGTTCACTTTTCCGTGTTTTGTGAGCACTGATGTACCCAACAAAAACGTTCAATTTTCTCGATAGGTTCTATAGGTTCAGACCCAATTACGATACATATTGAAAACAAAACATAGTAACAGACCCTCTGATGCAAAAATCTCCACAGAACCCCTTCGTATTCCGGAGATATTTGAGATTTAGTTTTATTTGCATGCATTCGCTATGACAGATTGATAGCATTAATCTCTCACGCAGTACTAATTTAGATAACATCTTTTGCAGTCTGTGACACAGACTACACACTTTCCGGACCGCCGTAATCAAGATCGGACTTGTTTGTTACATTGTACAATGTGGTGGCAATAATGACATAGACAAGAACTCTTGAATGTATACACTAGCGACCATTCAAATATATCAAACCGGTAAACTAGCCGCCACAATGAGCACATAATTGTGTGCTTTGTTTTGAATGGGCCATCTGGATGTGTTCATTCAAATTTGTCAGCAGGTCAGAGGTCAGACTGCAGTAACAACGTTTGCATTTCCGAATAAATACCATGTGTGTGTTAAATCGCCGATTTAGAATGGCTGCTTATTTGTAAATACCCAGTACAATGAGGAATTAACTTTTGTTATATCCATGAATTCAAGACCCTGAAGAACCCTGAAAGGCTTAAGATTTTCAAAGAGATATTCAGGCAGTGTTGTATGCAGCTTTAAGAAATCCTTTGAAAAGAAAGTTATTGGTTTGGTTTTGAATCTTGGTTTGGGTCTTTGCTGTTGTTACAAATGCCTATTTCTCTATTCACGGTGAGGGCTCAAAATTGAGATGATTTTTCCACATCAAGAAACATACACTATGAGCAGGTAAAATCTCATTTCCCTTGGCACAGTTCAGTACCTTCCATTTACCAGTGTATTTAGAAAATCAACCCCCTGGTTTTTGGGAATGATTTATGATACCCAGATCACATAAGGTCAGTTCATGTCAAGGCATGTACAAGTACAACCCACTGAACTGTGTCCTTGGTGGATGAGCATATTGTAACTCATAGTGATAGGTTTCATAGAGATAGAGAGGGAATCAACTCTGGTGTCTTAATTTTTGTGTTTAACACAGAATGAAACCATTCCCGAATGATTTATTATAAAATCTTTCTGTTTACTTATGTGGGCACTAATTTGGGCTTACTTAATCATTATGGGCCGTATTCTCAAACGATGTTTAAAATAAATGGTGGTTTGGCCTAAACTGTGGTTAGCTAAACGCACTGTTTAAAAAACTGCAGGTTAAATATTTTAACAAGTCGTTTAGCTAACCACTGTATTTCAAAGCCATAAATATCATCCACCGAACTGTGGCTTATCTTCGCCTATATCATTACGTGTGCGTGAACAATATTTATATGCCAGACAATGCCTTCCGTAGTTGTAAATGCAACGCATGAAGCCCATGGGTAAATTTCAAGAATGTCACGTTACGCAAGGAGCTTTAGAATTTGTTGAATGATGGAGACAAAAGCCCGGACCTATTTAAAAATGTTTTATGTCGTTGTGCCGCACTTGCTATCATTCAATACTATATAACAGATGAACACGAGCATGAAAATAGAAGCAAAGGAAAAATGGACGAGAAGAAATGAACTGAGGACTCGGAAAAGAAAGATAAGAGAAATAAAGGAGGTAAGTGGTCTAACCACGAGTATCCCATAGAGCTAAAAATATCAGGCATTTGATGAAAACGTGAAGTTAAACACGACTTAAACTACCCCCGGACCAAGTCTAAGTTTAACAACGTTTTAGGCATGTTTAACGATGTTCGGCTAAAATTTAAACAGTGTTTAAAGTTAACCATGTTTTGAGAATTGCATTTATTTTAGCAGGCGTTTAAATTGCGATTTAACCAGTGATTAGCGTTAAACATCGTTTGAGAATACGGGCCTTTATTTTCAGGCAGTGGCTAAAATATTTGAAAACTTAACAACCATGCACAAAAAAATTAAATTTAGAAAAATCTTGAGGGTGCACTATTTTCCAAATATGTCTGTCTCTAAGTTGCAAGAACAAATTCCTGATTCAAATTGTGTATGTCCACCTATACTTTGATTACCACCAAATAGGCGGGCCTCATAACAGTGCGAACTGATATGGAATAATGTAGGCTCAAGACAACGCAAGAGATGCAGTGTGTATATTATGCGTGGCACGCGTGATTCTGTGTAAACGCTAGAGTACATTTGGTTTACTTTTACGCGCGGAACGATAACAACCGAATAATTTCCGCCTATTTGGTGGTAATCAAAGTATAGTGACAATTACTGCTCTGAATGTTGCTTACTCAATTATTGCATTGAACGTTACTCAATTTTGAGTACGTATGCCAGCTTGTAACATGAATATTCATATTAAGTGTTCTCATTATTAAATCATCGCGGCAATCATCGCAATGGTTCATGCCGTTGTCTTTAGGTACACGCATCCTCACAGGCACGCACACATGATCATCAAGATCGGACTTGTTCGCTACTATATGGTGGCAATAATGACATTCGTAGACATGCACTCTTGAATGGATACACTTGTGCATATTCATATATGTAAAACCAGTAAAATAACGGCCACAATGAGCACATAAGTGTGTGTTTTGTTTTGAATGGGCCATCTGGATGTGTTTCTTCAAATCTGTCGGCAGGTCAAAGGTTTGATTACAGTAACGACATTTGCATTTCCGAATAAATACCACGTGTGTGTTAAATTGCTGATTTAGAATGGATGCTTCGGAAGAACATTTGCCGCTGTGTGGGTATTGGCATTGGGTGGATTCACTTGGAATTTTGCTTTTGTTGGCATTCAATGGCACTGCTATTCTGGTCTGCTTGATTTTTTCTGGGCAAATCTGGTTATTCATAGTTGTTTGGTCTGCTGCAGTTTCAAAGCAAAGAAGTGCTGTGATTTTTTCTGGGAGATCTGGTTATTCAAAGTCGTTTTTGTCTGCTGCAGTTTTCAATGCAAAGAATGTGATTAATGTTTCTGGGGAGATCTGGTTATTCAAAGTCGTTTTGTCTCTGCGTTTTCAAAATTCAAAGATCTACTTGATATTTCTGGAGAGATCTGGTTATTCAAAATATTTCTCTGCTGTGTCATATGTAAGGACCCATAACCATTTTTGGGGGGATATTGTTTATCAAGAGACATTTTCTCTGCAGTCGGTAAAGTATGTGCCCGATGTTTTTGAGATCTGCTTATTGAAAGATGTTTAATCTGCATTTGTCACTGTAATGACCGCTTGAATGTTTCTGGGTAGATCTGGTTATCAAAGTGTTTTTCTCTATAGTATTCCGTCAAATGTACAGATGTGCCCGATGTTTCTGAGGAAATCTGGTTATTCAAAGATGTTTTAACTGTATTGGTCAATGTAAGGACCCACTTGATTTTTCTCTGGGGAGAAATCCGTTTTATATCCAAAGGGGTTTTCCTCTAGAGCCTTCGAATGGTAAAGAGTGGCCGAATGTTTCTGGGCGATCTGGTTATTCAAGAAAGATGTTTTAATCTGTCTTTTGTCAATATAGGACCCGTTTGATGTTCTGGGAAATCGGTTATCCAAAGATATTTCAATACATAAAAGGGGCTGCTTGGTTTTCCTGGAGAACCTTTTCTTTCCCAAGATTTTTCTCCTTATCAGTTGTAAATTCTTTCTTCTGCCTTTATTTGCAGGATGGACTTTGAAATGGTAGACAGCCTGCCGCTTTTTTGAAACTCCTGCCGCACAAACTGCATTCATACAGGCATAAAACCGGCATTTCCTTGACGGCTTCCTATGTTTCACTGTAAATGAACGCAAATTGTTTTATTGCACTTGGCATTCATTAGATGTAATTCCTCTTGGCAAATGCGTGAATAAAACGAAATGTGCTTTATCTTGAAAAACTTTCTTGGCAAAACCTGGCACTTAATCGTGGGCCGTCCTTGTTGCAGGACACTTCTGTTAGCATCCTCCAGAGTTGGCGTATACGTTTGCTCTGCTGTCGTCTCTTTTTGGCAGAAAATGTTTGACGGAGTATTTTTTCTCATGTCTTTTTGATGTTATTCCTTATCCTCAAGGTCTCAAAACACAATTGCCTTTGCTCGGAGCATTACTTGCAGAAAATGGACGATATTGACAGAGGGTCTGCATCGTGCCAGAATGCAACTTGATTTTATTTCACGCTGAATGCTTATATGTAACATCAACTTGATTTATATGAAGTGCAGACCTCAAACCTCAACTCCACTTTTTCATGATGATGTTCCCATCTAAATCACCACTCAATTTCTTCACAATGAAGTACAGATCAGAAACACCAAACTTGAAATTTAATCAGGATGAAGTGCCGACCAAAACACCAACTTCATTATGAGTCATGATTTAGTGTAGAGCAGAAGACCCTAAACCCTCGCCATTTATTGGTGAAGAGCAAATCTCTGAAATAGCCAACAAGAAGAGACAGCAATCAAACTCCTGGTTTATTCATTGTATATTCCTAAGAAATGCCCCAAGTGCGCAACATTTTGTAAAAAAAAATCATCGCGGTCCTTGGACCACTAGTGTTGTAATTTGAATTGATATGAGCATATACACTTGACTTTGATATGTGACAACCTTTGACCTCATAACACAAATTAGAGTTTCTGTGTAATAATCCATATACCCAAAAGTTTTGGTTTCCGAATTAGGAACTTCACTTTTCAATGAGGTCATTTTTAACATTTTCAGCCATCTTCAACTTTAATCCACATAATCTTTGACCTTGGTAGTGACCTTTACCTCATCATAAATGAAGGATCCCAATGTTGCACTTGTGACTCAAGTTTGGTTTGAAACCCATTCTAATATGTGGATCTTACAGGCAAATGTAATCCTGTTTCACAACAATACAACAACCAGCCTGTAACCACATGATTTTTTTTAGTGGAGGGGAAATTTCTCTTTTCTTCAAAACTGGGATCTTCTTCCGCAAATCGTCCCCCGCCCCCGGTGAATTTGGCAAAATTGACCCTTTTTACCACATTATACCCCTTTTTTGACAAACAAGCAATCAAACACACTATTTGGCTATTTCCGCTTGCAAAATCTATATTTCTGGCCTTTTTTATCCCTTTTGTTTGTTGGGAGCTTTTGGAATTGGGAGGGACGCCCGCCCCCCTAGCCCCCACTGGTTATGTGCCTGATGACAACGACAGACATCAACGACAACAGTGGTCAAAGTGATTCCCTATGTGTCTTCCCCTGCCTTAAGGCAGGTGTACACAAAAAAGGGGTAATTTCATTCGAGGTTAATTTTTATGTACATATGTTTTGTTTGAGTTGAAAGTAGTGTGTTTTGGTGAAAAGAGTTTACTACTGTTTTTGTTGTAAAATGATTATGGTTTCTGGTGAAAAATTGAGTGTTTCTGGTGTCAACTAGAAGGTTTATGGTAACAAAAAATGGAATGTTTTGTGATGAAACTAAGTGTTTTTGTGAAAAATAAATGAATGGAGTGTTGGGCAAAAAATTGAGCCCCGTATTCCAAGAAACTTGTTCAGGTAAACCGATTTTAGCTTAAAATCGCCGTAATTTAAAATTATGTGTTAAGCAAAACTGTTTAAATATTTTTAAAACATTTGCTTACGTAAACAGAAGCTTTAAACAATAGTAACATCATCGTCATTTAAAGACCCTGGCTTAAGTGTATAAAAGGCCCTATTGTTTTAATGGTTGAGCGCACAAAGTGTATCATGGCTTTCCGTAGCGTTTAAGGTGCTACACCAACTGGACGAGAATGACATGCACCATTGCTATTGTCAATTGGATAGTGCAATGAACCGTGCACTTGATGAAAAAACACACTAAAACTCTATTTAAACTAGCCCCGTACCTAGTTTAAATTTCGATGCATTTTGGCGGAGTTAAAATTACGTTTAACTTTAAACTCCTTTCTGGAATTGCGTTTACTTAAACGATGTTTATCTCACATTTAAACGGTCGGTTAGCTTAAAATCACACTAAACATCTTTTTGGAATACGGCCTGAATGTTTTTTATACATGTGTGTGAAATAGGAGGGGACACTTATTAGGAAGTGTACCGTACCGCACATGGGATACTACATGTTCACACTATGTATCTTTCCAATGATTTTACTCTTGTGAGCTAAATAAGAATGCAATTTTCACCCTAACTCTATGATGTGCCATAGATCCTTGACTGAACATAAGAAATCCTAGAAAATGTTTAAAAAATTCTACAATTCCAACAAAATGATGCCCACAAAAGCAAACTGATGAACTCCAGCAAAAACCTAAATTGTTATGTAGCTACCAGAGGGTGTTTTGAACTACCAATCCCCATAATGCATTGGAACATGCTTAATCTGTACTGTACAAAACTCATGTCAGTACTTAGGGGGTAAAAAAGTGTACAAGAAGCTAAGGCGACGAAAAAAGAAACCCTTGTTTTTACCGGGTCGAGCAGACCTTTCGAGTAGGGTCGTCGGTCGGAGTGGGGGAGGGTGGAAGAGGGGTGAAAAGGGGGGGGTGGTTGTTTTATTGTTTTTATGTTTTTTCTTTGTTTCAATTTTTTTTTTTCTTTTCTGGAGCTCAAAATTGCTTACCAAATAAGCCCCAAAATCTGAAAAAACAAGAGAAAAAAATGAAAATTTTTACAAAAAACAAATTTTCTAAAATTGTTTTGCCAAAATTGATAAATTTGGCTAAAAACAGCTGATTTTACATGATTTTTGAAAAACAAAAAAAAAAATTCTGCAAAACTGAAAAATCAGAGGGTCGATCGGGCCCGTAAAACGGGTTTTTTATTTTCGTCGGCCTGAGGACCACAAAACATTTCAAATATCATGCTAAAAAATTCCCTAAGTACTAACACCTTTGGAGGCAACAAATGGGTGTAAAAAATCAGTGTTTTTATGTGAATAAGATTAGGGATTTTGTGGGATCACATGACCAAATTATTGAGGTGAAATTTCCCAAAACTGGTGCATTGTGGATTGACTCATACAGACCTCTGTGTAAGCTACTGAAGACTGCTGAACACTAACACTACAAACTCCTTCGACAATGCATACCTGGTGTAACAATGTTAACACTTCAAAATCCTAAAATATACAACATCGGCATTGTTTGCTGAAACCCCTTTAAAACTCCTATCAACCTTGGATCTTTGACTTGTCTTATACTTGCTGAACCTTAAAATCTTACAAATCTCAGCATACATACTGTCTGATCCTACAAATCCCACAAGGTGACATACAGTCTGCACAAAAAGTATCTCGGCATTTTTTTATCATATTGTGCCAAAGTCCGATATTTTGGAAAGTTTTTAAAATATACATTTTGTTGAATATACATTTAATTACAATTAATTTTTTAATTTAACATCTTCTCTTGCAATAAGCGTGCAAAAATGGCTAAGATAGAACTCTAAAAGATGCAAAACCCCTAAGCAAAAGTTGCGCAGTTTTTGGAGTTTTTCAATGGTCACTGTGTAGTACAACACAAGACTCTGTGTGTATTGAGTTTTACACCAAGGGGGGGGTTCTGACAGAATGAGCGAGAAAATCTACTTGCAATATTGATTGTGGTCCTTGTGTTTGTGTTGCACAGTACAGCTGCAGTGGCCCATTGAAAATCCTAAATTGTAACTTTTGGTTTGGTGGGTTTGCGTCTTTCAGGTGTTTTCCTATCTAGACATTTTAAAAGGCACATTCCATGTCAACATTCGAAATGTGCACCCACACAGCACATCGTGGATTTTTTTGTTTTAAGTGTGGTGGTAGACATTCATGAGATATAAAATCCTGAAATTTTGCAGCATCAAAGTCCCTTTCTTTTCCACTAGAAGCAATTGGGTAATTTAGGGGGGGGGGGTCACCATCAAAAGTGCCACCCAATGTGAAAGACGAATGTTGAGAGGGTTCACAGATTAGTAATGGAAGCCTTCCCACCTTTGAAAATCACTATCTATGGTAAATTGTGTGTAGAATTTCAAATCTGAGCATCAGGAGGTTCATATTGTGTTTTCTTTTAGAGTTAATGAGCGTAAATATGCACCTTTGTTTCATTCAGGGCCAAATCTGGGGACAGGGGTCATGACTCAAAAGTAAGAACATTTTTCTGTCGCAGGTCTTTTGGTATCAGGTACATATAGACTTTAAACCAATACAAATTATGAACACTTAGAAAAGTATAAGGGAGGTCAGCCCCTTGAAATGGTAATTGTATACTTTTTTGATACATTTTGGACCCCTGAAACCGATGTTGACATTCACACCACCCCGTCACTTCAAATGTTGAAGATATTCATTAAACAACTTCTTTAAAGAACTCTAGCTTGGGTCTTTATTTTTCACAACAAAAGACACACTCAAAGTTACCACACAAAAGTATACATGACCCAGAGGTCATTGTATACGCAGTGTATATATCACCATAATACATTCTATGGGGATATTAACAAAAGTGTCTTGTGCTGAAAACAAGAAACACCCAAAAGACACCAAGCTGGTTCTTTCAAGAATAGTTCTTTGATGATGTATCTTCAACATATCTGAAGTAGAGGGGTGATGTCAAATGTCAAACATTGATTTTCAGGGGGTCCAATATACTGTCAAAATGCAAAATTAGGATTTTTTCAATAAGGCTGTAACTCACGTAGTTAATTACCTTATGTGGCTTAGTATTGTACTGGCAGAAAATCCTGCAGTGTGACTCACATTAACAAACAAGAAAATGGACATATAAAATGGTCGTTACTTATGGAGTTCTCTGACCCCCCCCAACTTGGTCCCAGATGAAAGATATTGCATTTTTACACCAAATAACTTTAAAAAGGAGCTACCACATTTTTATTTTATAATGCCAGATTTGAATTCTACAACATCATACAAAATATCCCCGAATAGTGATTTCAAAGTTGGGGAAGGTTCCATTAACATTTTTATGGCCCTCTCAACATTGTCTTCGCATCGCACAACACAGCAATTTTTGATGGTGACCCCCCTCCAGTTTCGAGTGGCTCCTGCAGGAAAACAAAAGGTGCAGTAGGAAGCTCAAAATTTCGGACTTTCATTTCTCATCATATCTAATCATCACACCAAAAAAGAAAAAAAATCCATGACATGGCTGCGGTGCACTCTCAAGTGTTGACCTGGGAATCCCCAAAAGCTTTTTTACAAAAGCAAACTTTAAAGACACTATCACAGTGATTTGCAAATCCGCAAACGAAAAAATAATCAAAACTCAGATTTTTGCATGTACGTAACAAGTAAAGGTAATCCCAACATACCCCGCAAATGATAAGACTAAGCAACCAATACGGAGAGAATCAGAGATTTTAGCATTACTGTCCGATACGGACATTACTACAACACTAATTGAATGGGAATCGTATTTTGGAACACTGCCGTTTCTTCCTTTCTGTTTTAATTCTCGAGGTAAAAGGGGTAACTTAATGGAATTATACAGACTTATCCTTCACGTTGAAACTATTCATGCAAATTTCAAATATTTTTCAAATCACTGATAGTGGCTTTAAATGAAAGAGCACGACCTAGCAACAAAAGTATTTTTTGAAACTTTCAAAAATTTCAGACCCTTGGCACAATACTGATCAAAATACATGCCAAGAATACTTTGGTGCCAACCTGTATAATTGAGTCATACTCCTACAAAATATCATTGATGTCTCATGTCACCAACTGTCAATTCATTTATGTGCCAAAATTGCCCAATTAAAAAGGTCCATGGTCTGATCGCTAAAGCTTCATCCCCAGGGACCCCATATTTTACCAGAGTGGTCAAATTTTGGTATCGGAAGAAAGCTACTATTTTTCTCATTTACCTGTGAATCTTAGGCTAAATGATGTTTGGTTTTTGGCGTTATGAATGAAAATATGCCCCATTTTGGTTTACCAAATGATATTAATTTTACCAAGAGATTGTAAACATGTTTTAGCTCTCCTTCATAACGGTTTTTAATATCAGCACAAACCTCTTTGTAAACTGTCCCTAAACATGGCATAACCGAGGGGCAGGGCAGGGAGGCCATGAGCCCCCACTCAAACCCTTGACCCTTCTCTCCCTTCCCCCAATGAGGTTCAGAAAAACTACAGTTTAAGGGAGATTCCAACACCATTTATGGTCCCATCAGATAATTACCCCTGCTTGCCCCCCCCCATCCCAATGAAAAGGTCTGGTTACGCCAATTGTCCCTAACAACCCAATTATAGTAAAGACTTCAACCCCATCGTGTCAACGCAGGAAAAGTTTTGGACAATGTCGATTAGTTGGAGCAGGAGGCAGAAATGTGGCTCGATTCAATCCTTCTTTATGAACGAACTAAGATATTCGCCTTTCATGCATACAGAAGGAATACAAAGGGCTTTTGTGTTTCCCTCGTATCCAAAACACCGGCGCTCAAGGCTCAAAGTCAGTAACGTTCAACTCACCTGATACATTGAATACCGTTGAAGCAAATACGATAGTCAGAATGTTGAGAGTTAATGAGCTATGCGTTTAGTCGACTTGGCAATGATTTCATTAAGGACATAAGTGCTTTTTCTATGCTAGCAGACAACATTGTTTTAATAGATTTAGGGTGGCATTTTAATTGGTCCATCCAATGCACATCCCTCATTTCATGCCAGTACCTTCGAAAAAGTACTAGAGGTGACAGGATTGGTTGAAATCTCTTAATTCAAGGATTAAACATGTAAATCAAATTAAGTTTATGGATAGGTACTCTTCAAATCCCTCTCACAAAAAATACAAAAAATATTTAAAGAAACTGAAAAAAATATCAACACTTTGAGGAAGAAGTGACCAATATACTGAAGTATGCGTATCAATGCACAAACTGAGAAACGATACATGGACCATGCAAGTTTCTAGCAATCCCAGTGCCATCAGCTTCAGTGAACCCAAAGTTCAGTGCACATTTGCCAGGTGGTCACAATTTTTGGAGCTCTTCATGTGCTTAAAGGTCCATGGCCCGATCGCTAATAGCCTAGTCCCCAGAAGCGTCCATGGCCCGATCGCTAATAGCCTCGTCCCCAGATTTGACCGGAAGTGGTCAACATTTTGGTATCAGAAGAAAGCTACTATTTTTCTCATTTACCCTGTGAAATCTTAGAGCCAAAGGATGTTTGGTTTGGAAGTTACGAGCGAAAATGTGCCCCATTTTGGTCGACCAATATTAATTTTACACAGTACTCAATGGGGCTTACAAAATCACGTTTTTAGCTCTCACATCAAAACGGATTGAAATATCGGCGCGAAACTTTACAGATGGGGTTTTGGAGTAAAGGCCAATCTATCAAGAAGAAAACTTCATATCCTTAAATCGGGCCATCCCCCTTTAAACCTTTAAAAAGAAGTGTTGGACACATTTTTTATATGAAATTGTTATTTCTAGTCCAGTTACATGTAGGTAACCAACCTCTTCCATGCATTACTTCAAATTATCTTCTTCTTACCAGCATCATTTTGAATTTGTGATAAAGTACTATGTTTTTCTGCTTGTCTTCTACCGGGGTTCAAAAAAAAGGAACTGGAAACCCTCAAGCGCCCTCTGTTTGCACGAAAAGAAAAGAGTAAACCATAAAATATACACATCTGAAAAGTGCATTTCATTAGGTTTCCGACAACCGAAAAAAATCACGAAGTTCAACAAAGGTGCTGACATATTTGGACCAGGTGTGGGCCGATTAAAAATTTGGACCACTTTTCATTTTATCCAGGACGGTTACTGTTTCAGTAGTCTTTAGACAATAACATTCTTCAAGCTCCATTCTTTGGTTTATGTTTTTTGCCGACAAAGGTCACTTTGAGTATGAAAAGTTTAGTTTCAAGTATTAGAAATTCCAATATTTTGCCTCATTCTTCTTTACTGTGCTGCTCTTCCCCCCCCCCCCACTTGAGGCCTCACTTGGGGAAGATAGCAGCCCCTAAGACGGATGAAGGCTTGGGTACCCTTCATTTCAGTAATCGGGACTTCTAATAACAGAAAGGAAGAAGAGAAGATCAAGATCAAGGATCTTGGAATTTTATTAATAATTTAAAAAAAAAACAAACACACCTTTTTCAATATTCGACTGATTCTTGTCACAAAAAAACAAAAGAAAAACATTAAACGAAGAATGTGCTTGGAAAAGGTGTATTATCTAAAGCCAGCTCAGACAATACATAATCCGTGAGAATCAAATGAAAAAGTGGTACAAATTTTCAATTCGGTCCAAACTCGGTCAATTTGTGTCCTTTTGGAAGATTTTTTTTTTCGGTTGTCGGAAATATAATGAAATGCACTTTTCCAGATGTGATTAATTTGTATGTTTACGCTTTTCTTTGGTGAAACAGAGGGCACTTTCAGGGTTTCTTTTTTTTGACGACACCCGGTATCATAGTAGTTAACCCAAGCACGTCACAGAGATCGCCCATTTTCATAAACATCCGATGGCAATAGAAGGCAATACAAACATGTATCCTGAAGTCCCACCGGCAATATCAAGCAAATTAGTGCATGGCACCGCTGGGAGTGTTTCCCTTCAGCAAAAAGGGTGGCTTTTAAGTGTCACCGGCAATAGGCAGCAATGGTCTCAAGGGGAAGGTAGATCACACTGGCAATTAAAAGCAATTGTTTCACCTGTATTCTGCGGGAGGAATGGCCGAAAGGCAAATGTGAAGCAATGACCGGGAATGTACGCTCTACTTAGGGTTCACACATTGACCGACACATACTGGTATATTTTTATTGTCATAATTACCTTTTCTCTGAGTCAGGGGACTACGCCAATTGGCATCCCGCCATATACGAACAAATGGACAACACGCAAAGGAAATACAAAGATGAGCGTCAGGGGT
>JAMKCH010016141.1:0-31289 GCA_023653785.1 Ophioderma brevispina
TGCCATAATACGCTGGTGATATTAATCCGTTTTATGGTTAGGCCAACTGATTAAACGTTATCAGTTTTTACTCAATTTGGTTTTAAACGAATCACATTTAACTTCTTTTGTTATTTATCAAGCTAAAGATACAATCTACATAACTCAAGCTCCCAGAATAGGCGTTCCTTTAATAAGATTATCAGTTTCGGGAAAAACGACGCTATCCTGGCCGCACCCTCCCCGCCTGGGTATTACGTTTCGTTGCGGTGCTCCTTTGAAAACGGGACTTTCTTATGTCCAGGTCAGTTGAATCGACCAAAAAAGTTCGTCTGTGATGTTGTGCATTAAACGATCCCAAATTTACGTAAATGTGCAACTCTTCACAATTGCAAACACCCCGGGGGATTTACAGGTAGTTTATCTAGTTTCTAGTACTGCAAAGGATCTTAGGTCCCTCTCAGTGCACCTACCGTGCTTGTGTCATGGTCCAAATTATTTTCATTTGAAAAGTCAACAAAAAGAATGAAACACAAAAATGCTTCTCCTTTAAAACTAGATCCGACTTGTTGCCACTCAATGACGAATTTGACCTGTGGCTATTTTAATGTATATCTCCATATCGATGCATTTTACAGACAGGTCACCATCGACTTTTACTACTTGTTACCCACACGAACATCGAGATACTAAAACGGTATTTGGACAATTATTTAAATTACCTCTGTAGAATTTTTACCCCTCTGTGGAAATGACACATTTTCCAAACGGACATGTGGGCTAAATCCTTCTAAAATGTCCTTGAAGTCAAATCAAATGAAAATGAATAAAATCATGCACTCAATTATTTTCACCAATATCAGTGACCAATCGCTTAACACCAGACTTCAACAAACATTGGAGCTAAAGCTATTCAATAACCAGGTCGGTATGCGGTGTAGAAAACTCTTCAGATTCCATTTCATCTGGGGAGTGCAAGACATTGTATATGCGCGGGTGAAAAGACTCAGACGTTACCACCTCTCCGACTGAGGACGAAGTTCTTTTTTACTGAAGTATTGCGCAAAACCATTATCCTTCATTCGCAAAATTTAAATAAAATCTGAGCTTCTAAGTGCGTGTTCAATTAAACTTTTCCATGTTTTTCATCATTTATTCGAAAAGGAAGAAAGACAAACAAACATCATGTCAGAGTTTCTGGGCAAGCTTTGACCTAACACTTTGTGCAGAATTAAAATCGCCTAAATTAGCTTAACACTAAGGCCCAAGCTAAAAAAAAGACTTCCGTTAGTGCGGGGGGGGGGGGGTCCTAGGGGCCCAACAACCAGGAAACACTTTCCGTGGGAGTTTGATCATACCTTAACAGACAAGCACAGGGTCACGTAAGAACAACATACCCACAACAAAAATGCAAATCCGAACTTAGACCTATGACCTATGGCCATTTGAACAATTTCCCCTCTCGAAAAAAAGAGTGGTTCGCAACATTTCCATCCTCAAGCAAACTCCAATATAAGGTTTTTGACCCAAATAATTCATTATATTACTCCCCATAGTCTATTTGAAGTTTGTTAATCAGTGGGACAAGTTGGGTTCGTAAGTTTGGAGGGCGTATGGCGGACATTGGGGTCAAAAAGGTGTGAGAGCCGGAAGTCAAAGAAACGATGCCAAAGGGTGCAGGGAGGGCCCATGTCTGTTTTTTTTAGGATTTTAGTTTTCGATTTGTTTTGTTATTACATATCGTGGTGGGGAGTGCGATGTTGATAAAAGTGCAATTCCAAATAAATAAATAGTTTGATTTTATGTTCAATGGACCTGCTTGTGCCCGAATTCGAAGACCGAACCGAACGGTGGGACAGTCAAACGTGCATACGGCATCATTTCGTCCACCAATCAAAATGGCGTCGTGGTAACAGCGGGGTAGCTACGTGGTAGCGGCGTGTCTCTCGGTGTGTCTACACCCATATCAACTTCACTACTATAGTGGGCAATACAGGGTAGCCATATGGGGTAGGTACAGCAGAGGATTCACACCACGTATACTAATAACTGTATTTGCAAGCCCTGTCTTGCAGCTTGCCTCGCCAATTAGCCAGTGTGGCTTTGCAGTAGCTGCCGCGGTAGACGGTGTAGGCGCCCGGTAGGCCGCCGTATAGGCTACCACCCAAGTAAGAAAACGGTCGTGTACTCTTTTCAGGACAGGCCAGTGTGTAAATCATGACAGAAGGATAGATACCGACGCGATAGACCTTATATGAAATGTGAACTTATTGGTCGATCGATCCAGGAGTAAAAAAAATTCTTACAATCCGAGTACAAGTACATAAAAAGTACAACAATAACTAACTTTAAAATATATTTATAAATATATAGAAAAATATATATACCAAATATAACTTAATAAATTTGTTTATTGTATTTCGTTTCAGGGGATTCCGAAATGCTTTCCAATGTTGAAAACACACCACGAAAGCGAGAAATTGGCATGCCCAACACCACCCCAAAACCTCGTTTCATAAGATGGAAGATCACCCCAACATAGCGCCTCCATTCGTGAACGTTTCGGTTACAAAAAACCAACTTATCGTTGGCACTCGACAAATGTGGTGGATTGGTGGACGAAAAGGTGGTCAAAGAGAAAACAAGGCTGACGATAAAACACAAGACAAGAAGATGGGATAAGAAAGAAAACCAAGGAAGTGACCAGAAAACAAAAAAGATGGCGAAAAACTCAAGTTCCAATTCCGAAGACCTTTGTACGAGGTATGGTGCCCAGCTATCAAAGGACCGCGCATAATATGATAATTGATCACGTGGGATACAACAGAACGGAATGGAGGAGGTTGTACCTAAGTACATAATCACGTCATGAGAAAATCCTGTGATGTATTTTGAAACCCAATTTACGTACTGTATGGTCCAACTCCGGGTTAAAGAAATCCGATTTGCAAAAGGAAATCCCATCGAAAAGTTTCTGAAAATCCTGACAATACTAGGTGAAAAGTTTCCGAATTGGGATCACTTGACATGAATGGACAAGCGTAAATGTTTGTGGAATTAACCCATTGACCACTCAGACATAAGGCGTGAAAATGGATTCCTCGCTGCAACGGAATTTGTCTGGTGGCTCTTAAGGATTCTTAATGACAGTCTCTTCTTACTCCTCTCAAAAACAACTTTGCCATTGATTGGAACTATATTGTTTATATTCCTACCCATATTCTAACTGAGGACAGAAGTTTTAACATTTCATCCTCTGAATTGCGCCATAATATCGACAGTGAACGGTGATACCGAATTCTATCAGAACATTCAACAAACGCTTTGGGGGCAAAAAAAGTAAAAAACTTATGGTCCAACATTTGAGATGATTTAATTTTTTTAGAAAGCTTTTAAAGACAGCATTAAAGAATGCACCACGGAAGAATAAAGAAAGAAGGATGTATTCAACACGGTTCTACACTCTTCGCCGCAAATGCTTCGATATTTTGTCCATTCGCTTATGCTTTGGGCACAGAATTACAGGCATTTTTATTCGACTCAAAACAGAAGCGCCCAGCTAACCGAGAACTATAAATGACATAACAAGGTTTTTCCACGTAACTGTTAAAAACTAAAATCAAAACATATGAACTTTCTTACAGCTCATTAAAATGTTTTCGCTTCTTTACAAAAAAAAGAAATAACAGCACTTTCTTTAAAAAGCCCTCCAATTTAAAAAAAATGGATTTTTTGTACAGTTTCATTGGTAACTGACTCGTACATCTATGCCTTTGATGTAGAATGATTGAACATGTCTATGTAAGTATGTATCGCAAAAAGGAATAGGTATATCGTTACTGATAATAATTCAGGACAATGGCTGCTGGAAAGGTTCCTTTCCACAATGCTGACATGCCATGAAATCGCGCCATGTACGTGTCTACCTCATCCATTATTGTTTCCATTCCCTTGGTTCAGGAAGGCAAGTCAAGTTCGAGTCATTTTCTTTAGGTGGCACTATTTTCACACATGAGGCGGACAGAAATTTGGAGGTTTGTCCTTTCCGCCGTTTTAAAAATAAAAAATCAGGGACCCTCCCCCGGTTCTAGGTTACAACAAAATCGCTTCTTTTATACAATACTCAAATTTTGAGCATTCGCAGGTAGGTTTGCTAGATTTACCCATGCAACTGTTCAAAAAAATTCAATTTCTCCTCACCTCCCTGACTGTATTACCTATTACCCATAAAAAATTATATTTTTAGATGGCTTCATAACTCTGAGGCCGTAAGAAATCACAACAACCACTAAATAAACTAGGTGTAGCAGACGACGTCAGTGCCTGACAGTGTTGCTTTCGGATGGTCAACGCCGTCCACGTAATCAATCATGGCGAGTTTTTTTCCCCGCCATGTCGGTTTCACGCGCTGTGTTATCGAGTTTTCCCTCGCCATATTCGATGTGCAGCGTTTATATTCGATTTTACAGCGCTATCTGTCCAGTTTGCACACTATACATCGAGTTTTGTGCCTCTATATGGTGAGGTTTGACATAAATCCTTCCATTTTTACGCTCCACGTATCAATCATATGCGAGGTTTCTTCCCGCGCATGTCGAGTTTCTTGCGCTGTGTATCGAGTTTTCCTTCCTCCTTCCTCGCCATATGTCGATGTGCAGCGTTAATATGGTCGAGTTTACAGCGCTACCTGTCCAGTTTGCCCCTCTATACTCGAGTTGTGCTCTCTAGATGGGGAGTTTGGACATAAATCATGTCCAGTTTTCCAAAATCTCGACATGATTTTTCATCAACATGAGGACAACTCGACATGATTTTTGGTGTATGTTTAAAGAAAATCATGTGATTTGCTCAGGTTTAGAAAAAGATCATGTACGAATTTTGCCATGTTGAGACAAAATCATGTCGAGTTTTTCTCCATGTTGAAAAAAATCATTCCAGTTTTGCACATGTTGAAAAAATCATGTCCCAGTTTTAAAAACTCGGCATGATTTTTCTGGACATGATTTTATTCCTGACATGATTTCTGAGATACTCGGCACATAGAGTTCAAACTTGATAGGCAAGCGCTGTAACCGACATATAGCGGGGTAAACTCGATATACCATGGACGCGCATGAAACTCGCCATGATTTGATACGTGGGCGTGCCATATCCGGAATAGGGCCCTTGCATAAATGAAGAGTCACAAAATGTTGATGTAGTTTGTGTTTTCTTAAATGAAATTTGAAATTAATCATAATGTTGGGACTATACAACCCATTTGGGTGGTAAATATTTTTGTCTGTCCATTGTATATAATTTCTGAGGGTTTGGGGAAACTGTACAATTTTATTTCTAGTAACACTCAACTGCTGTGAACGTTTGAAAACATGCAAATCTTTCCTGCTCTGTAGTTCTAAAAATCAGCCTTCATAATATGACTTTTCATTTTTTTTGAAGAGGTATGGTGCTATCGTCCAAAAAAAATTCCAGTTTGAAGTAACCAGTCCGCTTTATAGCCATCGAGATATGCGATCCGTTTGGTGAGGTCATTTTGTACACGTAGTCTATGGGGAGTTATTTTAGTGGTGTGGCTTCCGTAAGCCTGTGTGCCTTATCATTATTTGCAATTCGATCTCTTGTGCCTCTATAAGACTAGTAAACGACCTGTAAGACAGTTAGATTTACGGGTTTTGCCGGGTGGCAGATGCACGGCATATAAAGAGCCTTTCCTCTCCACATTTTCCCAGCAGGTATCGGGTTGCGTGCTTCTTTTTGCGTGGAAGTTGTGTATTATGTCCCTCCCATTTTAAAACGGTAGAATACCGGATCGGAATCCCAGCTGCCAGTATTCCACCGGTAAATCCGGTGCAGTCGGAAGAAAGTAAATTTACTACTGTATATTAAGAGAGTTTTGAGCATTTTAATGACTTTAACACAAAGATGTGTTTTCCCTTCATACAACCATCGATAACACATTAAACTTCTCTTCAATCATCACGGCAAATTTATCTTTACGGTTGCTGTATTTAACGGTAGAATACCGCACTGATTCCCGTATTTCAGTGTATTTTAACCGTTACTAACAGACATTTTACCAGTGCTTTATCTGCAAACCGCATGGCCGCATAAACCTGAATCTAAAGGTCGTTAGTGTTTCGCCTGTCATGTGCTTACGCACCTCCATATTGGATGTCATCTTCTCTTAAACATAATCTCGTAACATATCCATTTATGGGGATTCCATAATTACCTCCATTGTGATGTATACTTTCCTGCAAGTCGAGATTTCCTCCCCAATTTTCGCTGGAATCAGCGATTTTCAGTTTCTAGAGCCAAATCGTACAAACGCCGGATTTTAGCTGTGAAAGAAACAACTATTCCGGTCATAGTACGTTTTGTCACTAGAAATTGTTTTCATAGGAACAAAACAGTTTAATTTTTGGGACTTTACCAGCCCCCCTACCTACCCTGGAAGACCACCTTCAGGTATTTGTTTGTTTTGTTTACTAACAGATAAACTGGCGCAATTGAAAAAATAGTGCGCCACCGCATGATTTTTTCAAATTTATTTTTTGCATGGTTGTAAGCTTTAATACTACATTACCCTCACCTGAAATTATTATTTTTATGGTGACCAAATCAGTGCCCTTATGGGTAAACAGAACGATTTTAATTCAGCAGACGACGAAAATGGCGTTTAAACACACCCACCAACACACACAACAAGGACACCCCCAACACATACACACACACACACACACAAAACACGCCGGAGCCCGGATCCCATGGCGTGAACCCTGTTTGACGGGTCTGTGACATTTGTGTGGTTTTAATATCATTGAGTACGAGTCTATGATATTCATGTAATAGACATATTTGTTGGTTAAAGTTACGGCAAACTTAAAGGTGCAACGAGAGATTTCACATATCAAGTGTCCCTAAAAAAAATTGAAAGTACTGATTTCTGCCCTGATTTAAAGCGTTCCATCAAAATACCCCATCTGACAGGAAATTAAGCGGAGAATTTTGTTTGGTTACAAAATTTTGAAATTTCTAATTTCGTATAGACAAATCTGACATTCAGCCCCATGTTTTTGTATTGAAACATAACCAAATCAGAATCACCTTTTTTCTCTCTTTTAAGGCATTTCTGTTGCACATACAAGGTAAGAAATCCATGGAGTGTCTAGTCCATATGAAATCGCTACATTATGACACAATAATTGGGTGCCTCAAAAATCTCCCTCGTTGCACCTTTAAAGTTGGCCTACAAATTACCTGGATGTCTTTGCTCTTAATTATGTCCCTCTCTGTTTTAGGTATGTAATTTATATAATCTCTCACTATGAGCTAGTAAGCTCATTCCACTTTGCACAGTCAGTAAGCTTTCCATTCTCCAATATATTTAGAAAATTACCCCCGGTTTTGGGTATGACATATGATACCCAGATCACACCAGGTCAGTTCATATCAATGTATGTACAAGTACAACCCACTAAACTGTGTCCTTGGTGGATGAGCATATGGTAACCATTGTGTCCTATTCTTCCAATGGCCTAGTGTTCTGTTATAGCTTTTCAGTACCTTTTTTTTAATATTACAGGAGTTTTGAAATCGCGAAAAAAGTGTCAAGAAAAAAAAAAGTTATGTTCATGTGTGTCAGAAAAAGTGGGTAACCTTATTGGAAACACCATAGAGATATATTTTACACATAAAAATAACATCCACAAAACAAGTAGGGACATTAATATAAAAGGCTAAAGACATGTGTCTAATACATGAATAACATAGACTCGTACCCATTGAAAACCAAAAGGTCACAGACCGTTCAAAAAAGGTGCATGCCGTGAAAAGCACCTCATGCGTGTGTTTTCTTGTGTTACACGCCATTTCCGGTGTCTGCTGAATTATGTCGCCGGCGACATTAATTAAAATTCTGTTTACCCATAAGCGCGCTAATTTGGGGGTTAATAATTGCAGGTGAGGGCTAATGTATACAAAAGATTTATAACCATTAAAAAAATATCAATTTTGAAACATCTAGAGGACGTACTATTTTTCAAATGTGCCGGTGTCTCTTTTAACATGTTCAGCATTTAATTCTTTGAGAGAAGCGATTAGGAAAAAATGTTTAGTTTCTCAACACATTCGTATCTTGTTCCACGTTAACACCTAATGAAAAATGTAAAAAAAAAAGAAAAGAAAACCTTAATTGACATGATGCAAACTGAGATGAAGATGCAACTACGGCATTACACCAAATGAAGAGTTATTTACTTTTCACGTTTAACTCTTATTGAACAGCGTATAGCCTAGCTATTGGTCAAGACGCGTCACGTGATTATGTAAAATCATGTTACGTTTATACATGCATGCAACGAAAGTTGTCCAAATCAATTATAATTGAGGCTGAATTATATGTTTAACAAACTGATTTTGTTAGTAATAGTTAGAAAAGTGTAAACGCAAACACGAATGGAGTTCATGATAGGATTTTGGGCATTAACGTATGCCGTAGGCTTTAATTTAATATGCCTACAAACATTCGTTTTTACCAAAGTGTCCCAGTGTTGGCAAAATAATTTTCGGTTAGGCGCGGCATCAGAGGGCAAAAAGTAACCCAATTTCCTTAACCATGTTTTTTTTATGGGAAAAATCGCCTCTACCCGCGGTACCCGCCGAAAATAGCACTTGGTGCACTTTTAGACGTTCAAAAGTATTATAGCCAAATTGGGCGTGTAAAGCGTAGTGCTGGCAAAACTGGGAGTGCACCGTAAAGGATTTGCCCTTGGGTGAAAAAGAAACTTTATCAATAAAAATCCAAACAAGACGACAATGTAACAAAAGGCAAAGCGATTACTTTGTTCATGGTTTGATAAACCTATTGATCGATCTATCAAAGAAGTGCTTTCGCCAAAAGTCTCTTGATAAACTGACCAAAACTGTGGCAGGCTACAGTTGATCACTGTACACTGGTCTTAAAACATACATTGCAGCAGAGGAAGAGTTGCAGTTACATATTGTGATAACAGCTTTGAAGAGAATGGGAAAACTTTTAGGTAAATTGTACTTGAAAAAACAATCGGGAAAAACATGGACTAATGGCACTACTGTTGAAATGCTGGAAAGTCGGTAACATGTAACAGTGGATGAACACGGAGAGGAGATTCTATACAAGGCAAGGTGAAGAATTCGCAAGAACCGCTAAATCAGAAAGAGATCAAAAATTCACAGGCGGTAGGGCTACACGAATCAACTTGCGGTGACTTCGGGGTATAATTATGAAACTATCTGTGTGAGAAGCATCGTTAGAGTGCAAAACACGGTTCTTTATTTAGACCATCAAGAGATTAAAGCAAAAAATGTGTCTTTTCATATGGTCTCTATTCTTTCTACTCTTAGTTTGTGAAAACTTCGGTCTGGGGCAGGCAAATGATATATCAGAAGGCCTAAAAACAAGCGCAAATTGGAACGGATTTCATAAGTCTTTTTATCAAAGTTGGAGAAGATTCCATTTTGGACACAACGGACCACTCCTGATGAGGTTAAAGCCATAAACATCAATCCTACAATCTCCAGAAGGAGTTTGCCGGGGAGTTTGCTGCAAATATCAGCGTAATGGGTATGGTACGCATCCTAAAGGCGTTATCAACGCGGCTCATCTTCGCAGCACATAGTCTCTTCTGTATCTGGAAGGCTGTCAGTCTGAACAAGACGAGTCCTACTGTTAAATGGGCAATATCCTACTTCTATTGTTGGTTCGAGAGCACTCTATACTGTTTGCAAGAGGAAGGGCGAAGAATCGAAGTGGTAAGTTTATAGTGGATTGTTTGGGTTACTATGGTAACGGGTTCCTGCAACGCCCCACTGATCTCTATACCTGGATTGGCTATCGCCGCTCGAACGTGAGGAAACCGGAAATTTGCACGCGGCCTTTGCTCATACCCAAGAACCCCCCGATCGCGCGACTACAAATGAAAGGGAAACATACGGGAAAAGGACAGAATTAGGCGATTAATATTGCGCGTTATGTCAATTTTGTCAATTAAGTGGTTTTATTTTGAGTATGCGCGGGGGTATTTTCGAACAAAATATGATTTCAAAAATGTTTTTAAAAAGTCTTTAAATGCCATATTTTCAGGGTTCATCAGCTAGACAAAATAATTCATGCTTTGACTACTTTAGTAGTAATTCCCGGCTAATAAAATAATAGATTTATTATTATTATCATCATCATAATCCTCCTCAGATTTTTTTCCGCTTTCTCCCCTTCTGAGTCCGCACTTGACTTGTTCCACACTACTCCAAAGTGATGGATGGGGGGGGGGGGGAGTGCACACGCCTCATATGGCACGGGGATACCACTGACCCTTGATTTTGGTACCAATGGATCTAACCATTTTTAACACTGTTCATTGATACCAAATGAGTACTCAATCATACCAGCATTAGGCTTTACTTCAGAGTGGACATCATAATTAGGAAATGGGGGAAATTCAGTTTACCAAACATGAAAAAAGGTTTATGAGTATCTAATTTCCATGCGGTTTGGGCTTTATACATGATGGGAAATTACTATTTTTTTACACTGAGCGTTTAGTGATTTTTTGTGTAAATTGAAAAATAATCAATTTCTCACCCTAATAGTCAATGTATTTTTTACACTCTGTCCTTAACTTATGACGTCATATTGGGAATGTTGGTACTTATTTTGTTACCAATGGAATGAAGAAACGCTAAGCTATCCTTTGGTAACAAATTTCTAGGAATCGGATGTGTAAAAGAAAATCCCAGGGGTGGTAACCACCCCACCCTAGAGAATTTTGTTACAAAAAAATGGCTCATGTATAGACGAGATTTAAGCGTTCGCTTATTTTTCTATAAATGACCGCGTATCTATTTTTTACAAGCGTTAGAGGTTGGGGCATGCACGTTCTATTTTAAAAAAATATTACTAAGATATTTTGGAATAAATTCCAGTGGTGGGGTTCTTGAATTTCGTCGGGGTATCCATGCTTGTTCCAAAAAGAGCCACTATAGCTGCAAATGCTGGACACCCTAGGGTATAAAAGTCACAATAATGAAGCTCTAGAGGTTCAATTCAGTTGTGATTGTGACTGGTTCAATGATAAAAATAGGAAATTTAACCTAAACATATCAGCAAAATAAACCCCGCCTGGGGGGTGTAATTTTTCCCTTGGCTATAATAGCAAAAGTTTAATTTTTTTTGTATAGGTATTTTAGTTACATATTGAAACAAGTACCGCAAGGGGTATAATGTTACTGCAAATTGAATGGGTCCCCTTAATTTAAAAAACCTGAAACAGTTGTAATTTCTACCAACTGGCTCCGTTATACTCCGTAGGGGGTTTATTTTCACTGAAAATCTGTCTTGTTCGCGCTTTATTGGGTCAATTTTCACAGAACCCCTGGATGATCTGGGTACCCAGACCAACCCCTGCCCCCCCCCCAATCATATAAAATCTCGCTTTGAAGAAAAGATCATGCATTTGCAGTCGAGGGGGTCAGATACTGTAACAAATCCTGTTTAAATCACTTGGAATTAAAATTGGGGAAAGTAAACGGTAAAATAATTTAAGGATACCTTGACGTGGGATTTATAGCTAGTCTAGTGACACTGTTTTGTGATAAATGTAAAATCACAAGCTAACCCTTAGGGCCCTATGTATCCAGCGAAAAGACTGATAAATTAATCCTAATTTGTAGTGAACTAAACAGTATTCGCGCTCCATACTTCCCTATGAGTTATTATCGCATAATGAAAAGATCACAGCACTAAATGCTAGTAGGCTACGTGGCAATGTAAAGTGCAAAATACAGTAATGTAATATAGTGTATAGGCTTACGACGTGTACCCATCAGTATCATCACAAAATCGGGTGTCCCAAATTGCCTAGAATACATCGTTTACAGCTACTCACAGTTAATTGTCATGCAAAATGGGCAACATACTCCCTATAAATTGCAAACCTTGGTATTTTTTTCAGATATTGACCCGGAAATACTTTATAAAGGAACACATGTATCTCCATCCCATAGAAACCCTTGGCATCCGAGTGAATGTTTTGGGTAAAGCAAAATGACCTGTGCAACTTCCGGTCTCTTCAACCGCTCGCTATTCAATCGTCGTGGAGCCAGCCTATCCAGGTTGTAGAGAATCATGAGACGGGGCCCCCACTCAAAATTCCAAGAGGGTAACCAAAAGTCCCTGAAAAGGCTTAAAGACAAAAAAAAAACCTTTGCAAGCGTAGCGAGCTAAATTGGAGTTTTTATTCGAAACCTTCACTTAATGGCGCCCTTCAAGTCTGAACAAAAATCTTTTAAAAAAAAAAACACGATTTTCTGGATGGTTAATCTCTATGCAAGAAATACCATTTTTATTCGTCGCATCTTACGAAAAGTGGCGACACTCTTTCCAGGAGAAACCTGCACATTGTAACATACAAGTACAGTATTCCAGTGTACATTTTGTTTGTTGTCACTAGCAGTTAAGCGGAGCTACCTTTCCTTCATTTCATTCATGTGTGAGTGATCCTCCTTCCTACTGTATTCCAATTTTTGAATAAAAAGTGATGTAACCATTCCAAAGGCACTCAATTTCAGGGACATAAGTTTTGACATGATATTGAAATAAAACAATAACCTGACTTACCCACCCACAAAATTCTCATTGGGGCATGGCAGCACAACATTTTAGGCATTGTTGAAAAATCGATTTGGTATTGAAAATCGGGGCATTAAAAAATTCAATGATTGTTATGAATGCCATGAATGACGTCTAACCGATGACGTCTGACAAAGATTTTAGGCAAGTAATACTACTCCTTTTGTGGGTCTGGCTCACTTGAAAGTGGTTTGTTTTGACTCATTTAAATTCTTCCTGTACAGATCGATACATTATATATTTCCAGACTTCTGGATAGTGTTTAACTTTAATTGTCACAAACTGCGTAAACAAAAGATATAATATAGGCAAATTATCGTTATTGTTTTAATCTTGTTAGTGAATGAACGTGTTCAACTTGAGTACCAATACCATGATAGCAGTCTGGCATTGTCGTACATGTACATGTATTTTTATGGTATTTTGAAGTGTTTGGACTGCGTGCAGAAATATAAATGGTTGTACATGTACATGAAATTGCTACAATGTACACGATTTTTAGACTAATTGTAGGCCTACATACGTTCAATTTACTTTTCTGTCGCAGATAAAATGGAGATGGCACTTAAGCGTGCAAATTTTTAAATTTATGACATTACAGATTTCTATTAACCAATTCCTTGGCAAATCAGTAAGTCTGATGTTTTTCTGTCAATACATCTAAGCGTTGTTTAAAATGTTATGAGCAAAAAACGATTACATGTAGATGAAAAATTTCGAATTTCACTCCGACAATCATCGAAAAAAAAATGTTGCCACACTTTGTCCGATTTTGGGGAAAAAACAAGATGGCTCAATATGCTGTAATCAGTGAAACTTTTAATCATTTTTCTACAAAATCGCACTCCTTTATTGCGCTGTACATGTACATGTAAGTTATTGCTGGAACTCAAATCAATGTTGTAGGTATGTGGGGAAAATATGGAAAAGAAACTATAGGGAAAACGAAAAAAAGAAATGTTTTGAGGTACTATGTTTTACATTTCTAATACGTTAGCTATTAATTAATCATGTAAGTATATAACTTTTACACATGAGGCCGACCTAACTGTGAATCGAACCTAGGATCATCTGCGTATGTGAAACCCTTATACTACATAATGTAATATATGGGCTATTCTACAAATTTCGGCGCTTTCATAATTTTTACCATTCTTTGAGCTAGGAAATTTTACTAGTACAAGTATATGTTTCGCATTTTCTTTGTTATTTTGATACAACTCAACGAATTCTACTCAGAACACCATACTTTGCGCTATACTTTTGACATTTTCAGTTTGAGATTTAACTAAAAATGTCCAACAAACAAAAAAATCACGTTTCCAAAACTTAGGTTGTACTTTTCGACTATTATATTTCTTTATAAAAAATCAAGTTATTCTTTTTTCTACCTAACTTACGTATCAAAGCAATGTTTCATACATGTATGTATAATAAGTTTAATAATAATATGTTGTTTTAACACCAAACACACGTTCACGAAAATGACGTAATCTACGTTAAGTATAATCATCATTATGTAACTGGTAATTTTACAAACATGACTACAATATATTTTGGCTGAGTTTCGTTCAATTGTGAAGATGCTGGTGAAATACTCTCTAAATGTAAACGAGTGAAAATTTCACTCCCCAAAAGAGTGAAACTCTTGTAAACCACTCCAAAATGAGTGGTTTGTACCTAAAAAGAGGGAATTACCACTCAAAAAGAGTAAAAATAACTCCAAAAAGAGTGGATTTCCATTCGTTTGAGGAGTGAAACGAGGGACAACACGAAAACGACTGGAAATCCACTCTTTTTGGAGTGATGTTCACTCTTTTTGAGTGGGAATTCGCTCTTTAAAAGTACAAACCACTCATTTTGGAGTGGTTTAAAAGAGTTTCACTCTTTTGGGGAGTGAAATTTTCACTCGTTTACATTTAGAGAGTATGGTCCGTGAAATTGGTTCTACAGTACCAATAGGCTATTCTAATCAAACTTTTTCGGGCAACATTCTTTCAAACAAAATATGGTATTTTGATATCAAATGGCCTCAACACAGCAAAACCAACACGTTCTTGTACGTATCTAGATTACATATGGACCAGGGGTCCGTTCCCGAAATTCAGTCGTAAATCTACGTGTATACTATGTCATGCCTGAGTGGACCAATTTTTCCAAAGCACTGTGTAACTGGTATGAATAGGTCTGTTATGTAGGACATACGCATGAGTTAGTATACACGTTGGCTTACGCACGAGTTTGGGGAACGAGCCCCAGGAGTCCAGCGAGTTTTTGCAGCTGCAAAAAAATACATAAGGCTTGATCCATTTGGTCTAATATTTAAATCAATGTTTAAGATCAATTATTTTGGGTTTATTAGACCAATTGGGTATTAGACCAAGTAGATATTAGACCAAGTGGATGGACATTAGACCAAATGGACATTAGACCAAATGGGTATTAGACCAAATGGATATTAGACCAGATGATTATTAGCTCAGGTGGATATTAGACCAAATGGGTATTAGACCAAGTGGATATTAGTCTAAATGGATATTAGCCCAGGTGAATATTAGACCAAATGGGAATTAGACCAAATGGTGTTTGTTATTATTAGACCAAATGATAGTAGACACAATGGGCATTAGACTAGATGGATGTTAGACATTCTGGTTGTTACACAGTTGGATGCTTGACTAAATAATTATTAGACAAATTGGCATTAGATAATATGGGTTTACACGTAGACGAGTTGAAGTTAGACCAAATGGCTATTAGACCAAATGGCTATTAGACCAAAGGGGAATAGAACCAAAATGGCAAAAACCCCGAACATACACCAAGAATACACTTGGGTTACACAAGCGTATTTGTTAAAACTTGTCGGTTTCCAGGGGCGGCGGATTTAGAGGGGGGCGCCCCCGGCGGGCGCGCCCCCTCTATTTTTTGCAGAGCAACGGGCGCCGGGCGCCGCATAGGCGCCGGCGCACTGTAGATATATAAAAATGACTTTTACTTTTACGCACAAGGCGCTCATTAGATCTCTAGAATGAGGCACAGGGCGTTCGGGCGCCGTGTAGATTAGCTTTGTGGGGTCCCAGTGGACGCAGTACGCCCCCTTCCCTCCCAGCTTTTGAGAATTTCGAACGACGGGAAAGAGTACGTGTCTACCTTGCGGCGGAAGCGAGCCGAAAAATTTGGCGCCCCCTTCTATGAGAAATCCTGGATCCGCCCCTGCGGTCTTTCACGTTGGTTACTTTAACACGGGAATTAATTTACAGCAGTCAGTGAAGTAATTTTCAAACAAAAAAAAGTGGATGTAGGCCTACTACAAGAGAAAAAAAATTAATAGCAAGGTTTCTCAATTCATGTCAATAAATTCGTGTAGAAGAAAGTCACATATTGTGATCTGGAATCGCTAACATAAAGGGTATTGCGAATAGTTGCAACGGTTATTAATTTTTTTATTATTTTGTTATTGTTCATCATGGAAGGTTTTGTTTTTTTGTGTCTACCCCACCCCGCCCCAGCGTGTTTTTTTGCTTTCTTGCGCGTCATACCGGTTTGTTTGGATTATGGAAAACTCGAACTACGGACCAAAGACTAGCATCTATTAGTGGTAGCGCCGCCAATGCAACTGCCGACACGTCGAAATAACGTCGTAATTATCTACAGGTATGATCATTTCGGGGCAATGTGTATCAGAAGACGAAGAAAGTGGGAAACCCCTATGCGCGATGTGGCAAGCCCCACCATTATAGAAAGTACACACTATTTGAGGGCACATGGGGTCCAGTAGGCCAAGGCATTAGTGTTACAACCGGGAAATAGCTGATAACAAGCTTAATTTTTCAGGATAGGTCCAGGACTATGAGTAGAATCACATACTAAAGTCCCAAAAAACCCCCTGGAGCTCTCTCCAAATCCAAGATGGCGTCCAAAATGGCCCCGCCAATTTCTATTTTTATCATAACTTTCCAATAGACCAAGGTGGAAATACAAACAAAGTGTCTATATATAGTTTAAGGCACAGGGAATCATAATAACGTCATATTTTTAGACTTAAAAAACTCAACAAATCCTAAACCAAGGATGGAGTCCAAAATGGCCGCATTTTTCTGATGTTCAAAATTGTAAGTCAGCAAGTTAGAAGTACAAATGAAGTGTCTAAACATGTGTTTGAAGGCACAGAGAAGCTATAGAAGCATTATTTTAGAGGTGTCCCAAAAACTACCTAAAGTAGCCACAACCACGATGGCTTAAAAAAACTTGTTCATTATTATGTATCAAATGAAACAAAAAAGAAAAGTTTCCGGTTACAATAGTTTACACCGTCTAATCTGTTGCAGCATCTTCAACACTGATGTCCATTTATGTTGGCACATCTCATCATCATTGACATCTCATATGTATGGTGCAGTGTGATGTTGCAAGTTTAGCTATAGCATTTACTGTACATTGAGGTGTGTTCAGTGTATCCATAAGACTCCAAGATGTTTCTTGCAACTACTCTATCAGGTTTGAGCAACGTGTCTGGTGTGACTGAGATGTCTGGTTTAATTTTGCACATGTGTCGCCATACCTTTTAGTATGAGCAGAGTCTACACCCATCCTGCTTAAACCGTTGAGATAAGTGTGGAACTGTGACGATGCCCGTTGTATGCTATGTGTCGGAATTCATCAAGTGATTTAGGAATGATGGCACAGTGGCGTAACAGCGGGGGGGGGGGGGGGGGGGGCAGGGGGAAAGTTGCCCCCCCTCCCCCGACGACTTTGGCCGGGAAAAAAAATTGCAAAAATCATGCTAAATCAGCAGTTTTTTAGCTCTCTGACGGGAAAATTGCCTTTCACCCCCCCCGAGCGGGCAGGCCCGTTACGCCACTGAATGCTGCCCCCATAAGTTTAGGAATGTCATGCATATATCTATTGTTAATAAGCTATCCAGTAAGTCTTAGGATCCCTAATCACCTTCCATATTACATTTAACCATTCTGCATTATGATTGTTTTAAATATGTTGTAAATATAGCTCGTTCTTTCGTTTAAGTCCAAAATCTCCTAGTGGAAGGTCCGTCTTTTAACCAGCTGATAGTTTCAGGTTGAATAGGTTGCGATTCCACCTGGGGGAATTGCAGACCTCACAGTCATCTATGTGGCTAATGGTTTGTGGCTCTACACATCGCAATTTGAAGGAGTGCTTTGTTACGCCAATGTCAGTTCGGGTCTGTTGAAGCTGACCTATGCTTGCCTATCAACGTCGCAGTCCTTGGGCTTGGTTGATGGGCTGTCCACAAAATGCTTAGGTTCAAGGGGAGGGAGAACATTGCCTCAGACCATGTGTCATCAATCCAGGATGATCGAAAGGTATACTGTGACTGCAGTGTTATGGATTGTGTAGCAAAGTGAGGTGGGAGATTAGGCTACAAGGTTCATTACAACTCTTGGTGGTGTGAGCTTGATCATCTGAAAGTTCCTTCTAAAGTTTAGAGGAGCTATGCCGACAGAATTCAGACAGAATTGTAAACATATTCTACAGGGCGTAGGCCAAAATGCATACTAAGTTTCATTGCATAATTCAGAATGACATCAATCGTGTGTGAGTTTACACTGTGACTCTATATTGGTACAGTGTATTCAGCAGTCAGTTAGCCAAAACAAACAGTTGATGTGATGTAAAGTGTCGAAAGAAGCACCCCATCCAGTTCCTGCGAAACTTCTGAGGAGATTGGCACGAGGCTGCGGCCTGTCTTGGCAGCGACTGCCTTGTGTGTTGATGGAAAGTAAGGCTGCTGTCCACTATGACAGCAAGGTACTTTGTTTTTGGGTCATTGGACAGTTTATCTCCAGCTCCGAGTGATGTTAGTTCTCTTTTTGCGCGATTTGCAAGGTGGAAAAAACAGAGCTGACCGGTCTTGGATTTGCTGAATTTAAAGTGTCATGGGCATGAATTGGCTTACAGTGATAGGTCTTTCTGCAACAACCATTTCTAAGGCCGAGAATCAGCAGCCATTCCAACAAATGTCTCTTTGGATTTTGAGATGTAAATGTTGAAAAGATTGGATGCAAGGACAGAACCTTGTGGGGACACCATTCCGAAGTGTGCGCTTTATCTACTGAATTGCTCATTTGATGTCTCCAGGACAAAAGATCGTCTGGATGAGCAGCATTATGAATTGACCACAAGCTTGACATCCAGTGAAGGCTTTGAGTAGCTTGAGATTAGAGACATCGATGCAAGGATACTCATACGCAGCAGTTAGATTGTGAAGACTGAAGACTAAGTATCCAAAGCCGCCAGTATTGACTAAATGATTTCTATAGTTCTCCGGATGGCAAGCTGAATTTCATGAGTGGTTGAAGACTGTTTTAAAGGATTGGTGAGACAAATGTACATATCTTAGTAGATGAATTAGTAGTCGACGATTCACCCAAATGCCACCAGGAACGATTGACAATAACTGACAGCTCGTCTGGACTCTCTATAGCTAGAGTGTTGATACAAGAACTGTCTGTATCGCTTTGCCGGCTTTACGGAGATGAGGAGTTACGGAGTCAGATGGTCTGGCTTAAGGGTTAACTCAGCTATGTGAGTGGTTTTCTGGTACGGTTTAAAAAAAGGGCCTGAGGGCACTTTAAAAGTTCTTAATGTGATCTTTCATTTCAACCTATAAGGTGTTACTCATCAAGATACCGAAGAGGGCTTGCCACAAGTAAGTGTGAGCACAAAGGATAAAAAGGAGAAAGAGGCACAGCTGACGGCCTATTTTATCGAGGTTGAAAACAGAAGGACGTACTCAGCACTGAAAGACTATTAAAATAATTTCTTTCATTCTGCTTTTCATAATTAGAAATTGTTCTTTGTTACTAAAGTTTATATAAGTTTGATTGCAGTACCAATTATGGCTTTATGAGATGTTTACATTTTGAGTAATGAATAGATTTGCTTAGTATAGAAAATATAAACATCACATTTCTCAAAAGCAGTATTACAGCAGAATGTAAAAGAATATTTAATATTTTTCAGTGCGAGTTACTTGCTACGGTTTTTTGTTCAACCCTCGTTATCCGGCATATGTTGCCAGGTAAGACATCAGGAGGCGACATATGCGTAGATGGACATTACTTTTAGATGGTGGGGGGCATGGCCTATATAAATTGTATTTTCTCGAAAAACCACGTCAAGGGGAAGACCAAACCCAGTGTGAAGTTAATAAAATACTAAAATCTACTAATAACATCTTCTTTGACTAATCAAAGCTGCCCAGTCTCTTGAAAATGAAAAAATGTCACCCCATTTTCTTTCCCCCAATACCAGTGACCAATGGATCACATAGGTACGGATAAGTTATTTCCATTTTTGTTGAATTTTTAGCTGGGGCTTAGCAAAACACCATTATTCGGCAGCCTTTCTTCACTTTATTACGGTGTTGCGTAAAATGCGGGCCATGTGTTCATATTGCAAACTCTAATGTAAATGAAGCATAGTTGAATGTTAGTGCACATTCATAATTACATTGCATATTAATTTCAGTATGATACGTATATTGTCCTGCCAATGCTGCAATGGTTTGCCCAAAAGTTGCAACTGGGACAAACTGGCTGAAGCTGAGGGATTCCTGGTCAGGCTGCCAGCAGAGAAATAGGCATGAAGCCTTAGGAGTTTTGGCCTTTCTAAAGGAGTTTTGTAGATTCCCGATACATTAAATATATGTTTTAAGGCTCTTATTTGTATTCTAATAATATGATTGTTGTAAAAGTTAGGATAAAAGATAACAAAATGGTGGTATTTTGGGTTAGCTATTAGTTTTGGGCACTCAGAAAAATGATTTTATTAGTTCTTTATGCTACGTACATACGTATACGTATACGTACAATTACGGTATAGACACTTAATTGTATTCTAATTGCATATGAAGTTATGATACAATTAGAAAAATGGCAGCCATTTTTGGATGCCATCTTGATTTTGGGTAATTGAAGTTTTGAACTCTCAAAATAAGACTTCATGCACTCCTGTGCCTTAAAACAGATGTTCGGAAACTTATTTGTATTTCCAATTGTCTGGTTGCAAAGATACGATACAATTGGAAAAATGGCGGCCATTTTGACCGCATCTTGATTTGGTACTTGTAAGTTTTTGAACTTCAAAATAATGACTTCATTGTATTCCTTGTGGCCGTAAAAACATATGTTAGGACACTGGATTTGTATTTCCAACTGTTATGGTTGCAAAGATACGATAAAATTGGAAAAATGGCGGCCATTTTGACCGCCATCTTGAATTTTGGAGAGAGCCCAGAGGGATTTTCGGGGACTTAGGAGTTATTCTACTCATATTCTAGACCTATCCTGAAAACTTCAGCTTGTTATGAGCTATTTCCAGGTTTTAGCCTATTATGATCGAATGCTCTTGGACTACAGTGGATACAACGACCGACTCATAACCCAAAGGTTATGGGTTCGAGTCCCGCTGAGGCCAATTTGTTGGCACTTGGGCAAGGCACTTACCTCGCTTGCCTCTCTCCACCCAGGTGCACAAATGGGGAGCAGTTAGAATATTGTCCATTGAGCGCCGCCCAAAGGTAGAGTAGCTTGGGCATTGTAAGGCAGCTGACATATTCAGTGGCAGCGGAATAAATGTAAAGCGCTTGATACATGTGAAAGGCGCTATATAAATGTCGTCATTTATTTTATTTCAAAACACCATGCTCAAGCAACACATTGGCCTACATAAATGTTGAGTAATTTCTAAACATGCACCGTTTATTTTAAGGGACCCCGATGTTAAGGAACTAAATATCAGCTTGGCCCAATATCTTAGTTCAGTTTTTCAATTAAAACAATCGCATGTTTAGAATTTAGACACTTACTGTGTTATATTCAATTTTAGATACTTAGATATACAAATTATGTCCCTAAAAAGGGCAGTCAAGACAGGTCAAGATAGAACCCGAAATCAGTAACCAGCAAGGACCAATTTTACCCACTTGAGACTACAAAATACGGCACTGTATACAAAGTATACAGTTAATAATTATATAAATGCAGTTATTTCATCCAGTCGAAATTGTTCAAGAAATTGGACCTTAATTGTTAATTGTTAATTAAAAATTGGATTTGCCATTTTGTTCCCTCAGAGCCATCTATGTGGTTAGCAGCTCTTTATTTTTTTAAAATGAGTCCTGTGGGTTACTTGATTGCTGGGTACATATCTGACGAACTATTGACTCTATCGCTGTGAAATTTTCAGGACTAATATTAGCTAAAATTCCCTTCCTACCTCACAACTAATAACAACAAATGGTTATGCTTTTGTTCAAAACTTATGGTGGCTGACACAAAGTGTTGCGTTTTTATTGGGACACACTGTACATGTACATAAAACTGAATCCGTTCAAGGTTCATGCCATTTCAAGGAATAAGGGCAAAATTTCGATGGTACCACATGACATGCAAATCATTATTTTTATGTTTTTCGATTCAAAGTAATTGCGCACGCGCGAGTTGTTGTCATGTCGTGCACCGCTTTGTATCCAAAGTTCATAATTTGGATATGAGAAAGACTGTGAACTTGCCGAGGAGGCGATGTATTTCTTTACTTTTCTTTTGGGTAGTACAAACATGGAGTTATTATAAACTATATTATAATAACTCAATGGTGCAGAGGAGATTTCTCCCTGGAGCCATAGTCAGGACTTGTGGCAGGAGATATTGTCCTCCTGACTCACAGTCCGCCTACAACGATGAAGAATAGGGCACTCATCCAGTTGGCTCTTCACGCAACTTTAGTTTCACACTTTATTTCGTTGTCGTCTATGGAGCCCGGTACTATGGTTCCTGTCGGACCAAATCTCCTTTTACAGCACATTTACGACAATGGAATAGAGCATGAAACTTAATATCAAGTGTCCTATTCGCTGCTGTTGTAGATGGACTTTGAGTCCGGAGGACTATACATGTGTATTTCCTGCCACACCACGCACCCTTCGCCCTGGTACCGATTTCTTTGAAAAACCATCGAAGTAACTTGGGTAGAGAACCTTCAAAGTCGGGGATCTTGCTTAGCAGGCTTCGTGTATGGCATTTATTTTTCCCCTTGGACCATCAGGACCATTGTAGACTAAGAGGGTCAAAGGTCATATAAAACAAGATGAGAGTAGTATCTCTGAACGCCTCCAACTCATTTAAGTGTGAATTCAGTCCAGGCACCCAGAACGTAGCAGAGTATAGCCATATGCATGGGATCCTTCATTGGCTAGTCTCGATCACAGAGGTCAAAGGTCATAGGAAACACCCATTGAGTTAATCCAACAGGTCAAAGGTATATGAAACGTAGTATCACAGGGGTATATAGCCTCGATCAGGAAATACCCCTATCGTTTATGTAACGCAATCATATACAAACTATATCTACTTGGACCAAGCTATTAGTATTATGTTCACATTTTTTTCAAATATATTCTCTTTTTCAATCATTTGCTATCGGATGTTTTTGTTTCCCTCCCTCAGGTAACATCTTAGGCGGGCTTTCTCGATCAATGGTAATCTTGGAACAGCTTCTTCTGTTTGTGCTCATAATCGAAAGCTGGATGCTTCCAAAGGAGAGATTACACGTGACCAACTCTTCAGATTTATGTTGGTCTATCTTGGTATGGCAGCGATATCATAGAAATCTTGGAGGCCTTAAACGAGGATAATGTGAAATATGATCGATAAGTCTGATTATAGGTTTGCTGTCATTTGGACTGGGCGCTGATGCCAATATACATCAGGTTACACGGCTACCAGAGATCGGAGTCAAACGTTCGACCAAGTCAATAATTGTAGTTGAAAACTCGCCAGAACATTCGACGAAAAAAGTCGCCCCATCACCGGCCCCAAGGAAGAAACATTGTTCCTAGATCCCCCATCGGGAAGAAAGAAGAAGAAGAAAACGGCCTAAATCCAATCGCGGGGCATTCAAACGCATCTCACGTGTGGTGACAGTTGCCGTGAACTGGCAAGGCATCGGAGGGGAAGGGCACGAAGTCGGGTCCAGAGGAAGGTGCAAAGACAATGCTGGAACACAAATTCATCCGTTGCATCCCAATCTTGTCTTCCGGTGGCGCGTGACGACGAAGAAATGAGGACAATAATCCCCTGACTTGCATGAATCGGACACGTGGTCAATTCGTCGCTGCTCTACTGCATGCAAGGACCGGCCATTCCTCTGATTCGAGTTCATCGTAATAGCCAAGCGATCAAGTCCTCAGTCATTTGAACATATTTTTACCTGCAAGAAACTTTTTTGGTGATATGTCTACAAGTGTACCGTCTCATCGTGGTTCAAATTGAGGAAAAGACCAGGAAGGAGGAGGAGGAAAGAGGAGAAGAAATGAAATAGCAGGGCCGGATACTAGCCGCCCAAAATTAGGGGTATCGATACCCAGTTGCATTCGTTGACCCGTATGCTGCTGCTATGGGACCAGGGGCAACATTGCCTTATACTTTGGATACGGCCGGGGGAACGGGTAATAGTACTTTAGGGTCTCGGAAAAAAGGAGGGAATCAATGGACAAAAGGATCTCTCAGCGGGAATTTAGGTAACGGAAAAGATTAGAGGAGCTTGGGTCATTAGCAGGCCTACTGTAGCTGGCAAGAAATTGTTAGTTTAGAAATAACACAGAATACTTGCTGCTGAAAAAAATGCGTTCCGTTCGCGCGCGTTCGTGAACTATTTCCGTGCTTGACCGGGCGATTACCACCCCGCTATTCTCTCAATATAATAAACAGTTTGTTACATTGCATCCGAATTAGATTTGTTTTCCAAGAGAAAGGGTTCACTCTTTCGAAGGTTCGTCTTGCTCCCAAAATTCACAATTCCCAAAAAAAATATGATATAGAAACTTTGGCAATCCTGGTTTATTTAGGGTTTTGTTTTCTTAATGGGCACCTTAGAAATTGCCGTATGAAGATTTCGGGTTAGGGTTAGGGTTTGTCCTTCATACAAACATTCCAGAAATGGTGTTATATAGACCGGTTTTCATAGCCGGAAGAGTTCCATATGTACCCTTTAAAATCTGTACAGGGAAAAACCCATATATGTTTTTTTTTTTGGCCTTGCACTAACCAAACCACCCTTAACCCTAAGGCCAAGAATAAAAACAAATTTGTACATGTAGAAATGTGAAGAGGGGTACATATGGAACTATGTACAATAGCCAGCCATGTTGGTGGCAAAGGAAGACGCATTCCGTACTACATACATTCCACTGTACAATGATTCCCTGTGCAAGCGCTAAACATGGATCGATTTACAGCTTAATGTATTGTACTCCTGGAATGTATTTGCATCTTGTCCACCAACATGTCTGGTGGCGACGTCATTAATGTAGAAACGACAAAAAACAAAACAAACCAATGGAAAATTCTGTAAGCTCGACGACACCATTGTTGTTTTTTAATAAAAAAATTAGTAGCTTTACAGAAAAAAACCGTTACAGAATAGTTCGTGTCCAAGATTCCACATGGTGGTCTTGGACCAAAAAGTTCCAAAATTCTAAGAGGATTCTACACTAATCTGCGCGAAACAGTTCAACACCTGCGCCAAATGACCGAAAGTTTATCTTGTGGGAACAAACTATTCGCTGATGTAAGCACGTTAGAATAAGACCTTGCCAGGTCAAATGGCTCCACGCTAACTACGGTAGGGTTATAACTTGGGAACCCCCAAATTGACCTTTGACCCCTCTAACCGGAAGTGCATTGCTGAACACCGGGATAGTACAATGGAGAACTGGAATGAGGGTCATGATGTGGTATGGATTGACCTGTACGTATTGATGGCTTTGTTCTAGTGCCCTATTTTGGCTATGGAAATGAAGATGTTGAATCTGGGGTTTGAATGTCTTTTTGTGTTCTATTGTTATATGGTATTGTATTATAAGTTGAAACAAAAAAGATGAAGAAGTGGTTGATTATTTCCTATATATGGTTTTGCTTTTTTATCCGACTTAACCTGAGCTGTTCTTAGTGTTTTGTATGTGATGTTTGCTGTTTGTTTGGTTTCGGGTTCGAGCTATCGTATTGAAGTTCCGGATTACCATCCATCATGGCACAGCTGCAAACAAGGCCGATCAAGAAATAGTGGAAGGAGTAGAAATCGCCCCTCTGCCTACACCTCGAAGTGGCGTAATTTCTTTTTAACATGGGGGGGGGGGGGGGATGGTGTTGATGTGAAAATGTATCAATGAAATGGGTTTTGCTGCAAAGATCCATTATTAGCGCATGTGCTAGAGAAACGCGCTAAAAATTTGCCATTTCGAAGCTAAAATCGTTAAATGTAATTGTAATTAGAACAAAATGCGTGCGAAGCGCGCGAAAATGTACTATTTTTAAACTATTATGGTAAAATATGAGTTTATTTTTTGTCGGAACACATACACGGGCATCAACATTGTGGGGGGGGGGTGATTGTATTGACTACCCCCATCAAAATATTGGAGGATTATTATATCCCCAACCCCCACCCCCGATTTACGCCTATGCTACCTCGGATGAGGGTTTTAGTGAACCAAACCCACAAAAACAATTCTTACATGGTATCAATGTGAGGGGATGTTGGTCTCTTCTCCCCTACCCGAAATGTAATCACCGGTGTCCTTAGAGCGATGAAACAGATGAGGGGTTCCAGCAGTTCGATTCTTGGAGATTTTGGCCCGAAATCATGCTTCAGGAGCATATATTTTCAACTCGTCTCATAGGGGCGCTATTCATTATTATGTGTGCGCTTTATTCCGTTAATGTTTATATTGAAGTATTACATAAGAACGACTTCCTGCAGGCTCGGATTGCGTGGCGTGTGTCTGTGGGCGCTCGTCTTGTTATCTAAAGGTCGTGGGTTCGAATCCCACTCAAGGAACAAAATTTAGTTTATGATTTTATTTGTATTTTAGAGTTGGAGATTTGAATCATAAAAAAACATCAGAGTTGTGGATTGAAGTAGAAAAATATTGAATAGCTGCCTTATGAGATAATAAGACTGGTCATGGTCCTGGAGCATGATTTCGGGCCACAATCTCCGACGTGCCATGAGTAAGACGATTACTTGCTCAAAATTTTTGAATATTGGAGGCACCCGATCCGGTGTAGAAGTAATTATCGTCTGGCGTATTTCTAGTCCGGGAACAATGGTGAACAATAGGGCAATCGATTCAGTTGACTCTTCGCCCAACATTAGTTTCACGCTTTATTCCGTTTCGTCTATGGAGCCCCGACCACGGATCCCGCCGGACTATATCGCTTTCACACCGGTCTGGAAAGGTCATCCAGAGGACCGTCTATGCTCCTGAACCTGACCCCGCAGATTTTATCGGGATGTAAAATGGTAAAGAAAATTGGGGGGGACACTTCCAAATCCAAACAAAACAGTCCTTAGGACTACATGTACCTTATTTTCTAAAAAGAGATGACACCACGTGTGTTTCAATTGAAGTCATAAACAATTAAGCCAGATCCCTTGAAAATGTCTTAAATCACAGATTATATTCACAACCCCCCACACAGCACTCGTACATCACCACACACATTACCCATACCACCACCACACACACATAACTCTCCTCCACCATACACACCTACACCTTCCTATACACCTAACACATAAACCTCCATACGACACACCGCACACACCCCAACAAACCAACTGCAAATCCACACACAAACAAACACAAACCCCACCACCACACACCACCACCACCACCACACCAACACAACACACAACACAACAACACACGACACACGCACAACAAACAACACACTTTTGATTTTAATCACTCCTACCCCATAGATACAAATGCACACCGTTCATGCACACATTCACACATACTATACTTTGGCTCGTCTGAAGTATGAAGTGGCGACGCGGCCGTACACCCATTGCCGCAATTTCAGTTGCCCGTGCGTTGTGCTTTACCTACGCGCGAGTTGAAAGTCGGTTCATGTATACGCCCGCGTCGCTACTTCATACTTCGAGCTGAAAAGAGTATAACTACCTGTACATACGGCGGTACGGAAAGTACGTATAGCCTGTTTCTAAATTGAAAACGTAAATTGAAACCAGCGTTTGAAAATTCTCAAGACTGGAATAATACCGCAATGCATTGTGGGAAAAGGTATGCGGCCCGTAGCGATTGCGTGTTCACTTTTCCGTGTTTGCGAGCACCGAAGTACGCGACAAAACGTTCAATTTTCTCGCTAGGTTCTATAGGTTCAGACCCAATTACGGTCCATATTTAAAACAAAACATAGTAACGGACCCTCTGATGCAAAAATCTCCATAGACCCCTTCGTTTTCCGGAGATATTTGAGATTTAGTTTCATTTGCATGCATTCGCTATGACGGACTGATAACGTTAATCTCTCGCTCGCATTACCAATTTAGATAATATTTTTTCGGGTCTGTGACACAGACTACACAGTTTCCGCACCGCCGTAATGTACACACATCACCGCATCACTCCCTACTGACACGCCCACCAAAAACCATCACTGTTCTCCTCCTCCTCTTCATCTTGTTGGAACAATCCTCAAATTTACCATGGTGTTTAGACATTACTCTGTTCAGGCCCCCAGGGTTTTGTTTCGCTCATGCCTTTGTATTAACTTTTTCTTTAAAGCCTCCCAACCTCTTCATAATTATCGTCATCCTTCAAGTATAGGTAACTTGAACAAAAAAATCCTTGTTATTAATTGAAAAAAACTTGCTAGACCACCCCTAATGGGGTTTTTCCCCCTTCTTTGCTTTTTCTTTGGCAGATCTTTCTCAACCCCTCATTGATGTACTTTTCATACTTTTCACTCCATATCTCTTCATCACAACGGCTTCTTTAGCCTCTCGCTACCATCTTGATAGGTGATTGTCCTTCCAATATCAAGCTAGACTCCTCTTCATCAGATAACTCATCTTCCCCAGTTTCAGAGCAGAAGCGTCTTCTTCGGATCCGTCGCCTTCATCTTCTTCTCTCGAGATTATCACTTTCTTCTGAGTCAAGTTGAATCTACTCCTTTTTGAGTTCGGGTTTAGAATTTTCGGATTCAATGCATCCGTGTCCAAATCATCATCAACCCCTTCGGTCATTTCAGATTCTTCACTAAGTTGGAAACAGCAACTAATACAGCCTCTCACTTTTGCCATTTCCGTGTAACACATTAAACATAGTTTACACATTTTTGCACATTTAGCACTATCTTGCACATTTTAGTCACATATATTTTGCACATTTAGCATATATGTTGCACATTAATTAACACCTGTAGCTTCATATTTTTTGCACATTTAGCATATTCCTTGCACAATTAGCACGTTACTGGATTTCGTACTTGGTGTTAGGTGTGGAAACATAATGGTGAAAACAAAGGCTAATTTAAATTACGCTTACAGAAAGATAAAGATGAATAGATAAAATATTTACAACAAAAATAAAATTGTTTTACCAAAGAAAACTTTTTTAATCTCACTATTTCACACTACGATATTTTAAAATATAAGCATTACATCATGCAAAATTAATACTTTTCATGTTTTGGGATAATGGTAATATGGAAATCTCTAGAGTTAAACCTCTAATATGCGAAAAAAACACACCAAATTGTAAACGTAATAAATAGACAATTGTACTGTTAAATTTTTTATAAACTGTCATTCTTCAACATGAAAATTTTGCTTCACATGTGCTTTATTAGTTTCTTTCTCGTTACCCACACGCACACGCGTACGTCGCACGCACACACACACTCGCGTCGCGAGTACGCACTACACAGGCATACATTTATGTCGTTATATTTCCCTTCATCCTCGAGCGATTGGGGTAAATTGGGGTATGCGTCTCCTCAGGGCGATTTTGACGACCAAATGGCAGCGTAAGTAGTACGCGGACAGTTTATGCTGCATGGATTTCGATGTTCTCACATTGTTCTTATTTTCATGCCAACACTTTGCTTTTAGGTTTCGCTTGAACTCGAACATCGACATAATAACAAAAAATAAACTAGACAACTCCAGGAGACTATGTCCGTTACGTTGATGAACTCATATTGACCTTTGACCCTTAACGGTGGCTCTTAGAGCGGGGTAACTGGGACACTTTTTCACTTGTCAATCATTGATGCCTGTCAAGATGGCATAGCTATGTAGGCCAATTAAGCTCCTTTTATATTTGACCCCTAGATGACCCCATTTTGCCTTTGACCCCATATTGTGCACATAGACAAATTAAAGAGCTTTTCCCATGGTTCTTGTGAACACATTTGACATAAATATCTACTTTGGTTGATGATTTTTAGCGTTTTTGCATATTAATTAGCTCATTTGCATACTTAGCACGTGACCCCTTGGGCCATATTCTGTCACATGATTCGTCTCGACATTATCCGAACTTTTGCACAGACATCACCTATCCAGTTTTATCGATTTGAGAGATAGCATTTTTTTTGCATATTAATTAGATAAATGCCGCCATTTTGAATGTTAATGAGTTCCGATATTCATTCTGTGTACAAGCTGTAGACCGACCAAAGACGATGTTCATGCAGAATTTTCAGCAGTATTTGCCCTAATCTGTAGAAGACGTAGGCTTCCAAAGATTTTTTAGTTTTTGACCGGAAGTGAACCCCTACAGAGGGTCAAAGTCAAACATGTAAACCCCAGATGTAGCTTGTCAGTTGTTCTTCTGACCGATTTTGGTCAATATCGGCCCAGCCCGTTGGCAGAAGAAGGCAAAAAAGCGATGGTCGGAATAAGGAGAAGGAGACTAGACATCGATTGTGCTTTAGAAAGCACGGGTATATCATGCGGTTACTACTTGCACTGTCCGATGTGACCTTTGACCCCCACTCTATTGTTACAGGTCCAAGAGTTAGCAATGATTTTATGATTCATTTCACTTTGAATGAGTTACACTATAATTAGCATATAAAATATTATAATTGAGTCATACGTAACATATTAAAAACTAGACGACTCCAGGATACTATGCCAGTCAGGTTGATGTGAAGTAGCCAAAGACTTTCAATGACAGTGTATCCTCAATAATCAGTTTTTCCCACATTGGCAGTTGTGCACACAATTACCATGTAGACTATTTCACTCATGTCGTTGAGTGGGAACTGGACCTACCAGATGACATAGGTTATCTAGCATATAAGCAACTTTGATATTTGTGTATTTTGACCTTTGACCCCTTAACGATGGCTCCCAGAGCGATGCACGTTGGACTCTTTTTCACTTTTCATTGATGCCTACAAGATGACATAGCTATGTAGGTCAATTAAGCTTCTTTTATTTGACCCCTAGATGAGCCCATTTGACCTTTTGATCCCAAAATGTCACATAAGTAATGAGGCCTTTCTCAGTGGTTCTTGTAACAAATTTGACATAAATATCTACTGTGGTTAATGAGTTATAGCGTTTTTTGCATATTAATTAGCTCATTTGCCTATCTTGCACGTGACCCCTTATGGCCAATATTCTGTCACGTGATCCGTCTCGACATTATCCGCAAGTTGCACAAACATCACCTATCCAGGTTGTATCGATTTTTAGATTTAGCATTTTGCATATTATTAATAATGCCGGCCATTTTGGAATGTTAATGAGTTTCCGATATTACTTCTTGTACAACTGT